>JAVTVY010026767.1:0-102405 GCA_036873755.1 Hanleya hanleyi | reverse complement strand
ATTGCTGCATCAAATATTTACAAGATACTATTACTATTTGTTGGGTATGACGTCACACAGGGACCATACATACAACAGTATGAGTAGTAGCGAAAGCGGGCATTTGGGAGTGCGTGAGGATGTGTTTGAGCGATTGAGGGACCATTCTTAGTCCGAATGAGTCGTGTGATGTGTCAAAGTGAAGCCCTCAGATCATGTGTACATCTCTCAAGTCGTGGTGTACACATGATCTGTGACGTCATTGGTGACGTCATCAGTAGGAGTAGTAGCCAAAGTGCATGGGCATTTCTGGGGGTATGAAGGAAGGTGTTTGGGGTAGGGATGGACCATCCGTGGTCCAAATGGACCGTGTGGGGGTGTTATCTTGTAGCTCTCTGTATATAGACGACGAATGATATGGTTTTTGTTGGAAGCCGCATCTTGCTACTCATTCGCAGTTGAGCAGTAGTAAGGAAAGATGTCATTTTGGGCGTGGGCATTGACATGTTTGGGCAATCAAAGTGACCCATGTTTGGTCCAAATGGACCGGTTCGGGTATCCTAGTGAAGCTTTGATGGGGTAGGGTCAGACTGGCGTAGGTTTATTTGAAGTCGCATCAATCTGCGCATGCGCAGTTGAGGTGTAGTAAGTAAAGTGGTCATTCTTGAGGTGTGCCGGGGTATATTTGAGAGATTTAGGTTCTATATCTCATCCAAAGATGGAGTGTAGGGTGTCATCTTGAAGCTTTCGTGGTGTAGACCACGACTTGAGGGGTTTCCATGTCATCTGTGACGTCATTGATGACGACATCAGTACAAGTGGTAGCGAAAGCGGCCATTTTAAGGATGCGTAGGGGCGCGTTTGAGAGACGAAGGGACCATTCTTGGTCCGAATGGGACGTGTGGAGTATTATATTGAAGCTTACGTAGGACAGCGTCCGACTGGTCTGGCGTATCGTGGAAGCAGGGATATGGTATGCATGTCCAGACAGGAAATAGTGGAAAAGGGGCACTTGAATGGAATTTCAGACTCGAGGTAGACCATTCATGGTCCGAATGGTTCGTGTGGGGTTTCGTAGTGAAGGATTGGACTGTTGTCATCTCACGCCTCCTGGTGTACCTTATGCCCTACGGGCTATAGGGTACAGGGTGCACCACAGGTACGTGCGCATGCCTGCGATGACGTCATTTTCTAGCTCCAAGACATCCAAGCTCCGACTCCAAGAGCTCAGATTTCAAAAGCTCCGACTTCAAGAGCTCCGAGCTTCAAGTTCTCAACCGATCCATCCCACAGCTCCGAGCTCTGTAGTTTCTCAAATGGCGGCTTCTGATTGGATAAAAGCTCTATATTACTGCCAGACTGCGCATGCGCAGAACGATGATACTAGTCTACACACCAGTCCAATCCGACGCTACCCCACACGACCCATTCGGACCACGGATGGTTCACCTCGAGGCTAAAATTCCATTCCATGCACCTTTTCCAATATTTACTGTCTGCTCATGCTAGCCATATCCCCTACTTCTATGACACACTGGACCAGTCGGCCGCTGTTCCACCAAAGCTTTGATATGATACCCAACATGTCCCATTCGGACCAAGATTGGTCCCTCAGTCTCTCGAACATACCACTACGCATCCCTAAAATGGCCGCTTTCGTTACCACTCGTACTGATGACGTCACCAGTGACGGACAGACGACATGGAAATCCCTCAAGTCATGGTCTACTCCACGAGAGCTTCAAGATGACACCATAGACTCCATCTTTGGATGAGATATAGAACCTCAATCTCTCGAGCTGCGCACCTCCAGAATTACCACTTCACTTACTACACCCCAAATGCGCATGCGCAGATTGGTGCGACTTCCAATAAAACCATGGCAGTCCGACTCTACCGCGCAAAAGCTTCACTAGGATACCCGAACCGGTCCATTTGGACCAAACATGGGTCCCTTGATTACCCAAACATGTCATTGCCCACGCCCAAAATGACATCTTTCCTTACTACTGGCCAACTGCGCATGAGTAGCACGATGCGACTTCCAACAAAAACCGTATCATTCGTCGTCTACATGCAGAGAGCTACAAGATGACACCCCACACGGTCCATTTGGACCACGGATGGTCCATCTCTACCCCAAACACCTTCCTTCACACCCCCAAAAATGCCCACTTTGGCTACTACTCCTACTGATGACGTCACAGATCATGTGGACATCCCTCAAGTCGTGGTCTACACACCGAGGGCTTCACGTTGACACATCACACGACGCATTCGGACCAAGAATGGTCCCTCAATCGCTCAAACACATCCTCACGCACTCCCAAATGCCCGCTTTCGCTACTACTCATACTGTTGTATGTATGGCCCCTGTGTGACGTCATACCCAACAAATAGTAATGGTATCTTGTAAATATTTGATGCAGCAATCAATGCTGAATAATATGTGACCAACATTATAAAGATTGGATAATAATTATGGAAGATAAGACTATTCTTGTAACCCTACCCCCTATTTTCACAAAAATTGTACTTTTTAACACAGGGGTAATTTCAAAGTGATTAAAGGGGTAGTGAGTCCCAGTTTATCGACTGTTAACAAGTTGTTTCTTATTTGACATGTCCTAAAGTACATAAAAACATAGTTTCGGTCTGTAGTGGGGGGTGGGGTGCAAGGTGACCCCTAGTAGCTCACGGACTAATAGCAAGAACACCCAGAATCAGAATACTCGACCCTAGACCACACCGGACACGCTACCCCTTAGATGTTACCGAACTGACGCCTCAACACAGAATATGATCCTTTGACTTTCACGCAATATAGGACGTAGACCTGCCGTTCTGTACCCAATACACACTCCAAGCAATTGTTACAGGCACAGATTTCTGGACCAAGACAAAGGAATCATCTACGCGATTATAACAAATATTTTTCAGTATAAAAACCAATAACAGACTTAACGACTTGTACATAGCGACTCTTCTCTACTAGTATTTATGTTTCCTCATTGTTATTGTTATTCATTATTTAATTATTTATTTTAATATCTAGCGCTGCAAAAGATCTTAAATTAACGAAGAAATGTACCGTCAACAAGTCATTTATGAAGGAAGGTGCACCTGTCGGTGTCATTAACACAAATGGCATGTCGATTTCTTTCCAAAATCGACTGTAGTTCATGTCTTATTTCGCGTTATGACGTTAAACAATGGTTGTCGGTTGTGTTCTATGTATTCTGCAAAAGAGGCAAAGAATACCCTAAATATATATTCGACTGAAATGCTTTGAATTCGACTGAAGAAACGGAAACTCGGTCGGTTATTTGTTGATAGCTCGCTTAATACTGGTTCGATTCTGACAATCTAAACTTTCCGGAGTAGCTGAAGAGATTCTCTTTTCACAAATATATAGTTTGATGACAAAAGTATTTTTATTTTTGAGATAGTGGGCAACTGAAATAATCGTGTCGACTTCGCTGAAATTTTTTCTGGACCGACCGACATACGGTTTTTCTTGTCCGGAAAATTATTGCGTGAACTGACTGAAATACTTTTAGGTTTCAAGAATGCTCTACTGTTTTACGAATAAAATGATATAAAATGTATGCATGTACCTTCTACCGTTTTCCGTAAAAGGGTTCGCTGAAATAAAGCGATTGAAAATCAAGACATTTTCAGCCGAATCGGCGTGACTGGAGCGAATTAAAAACTCGGATTTGACGTTTCTTCTATATACTGGTTGGCCAAAGTGTGAATTACTTGGTGTGAATATTTTATCTGGCCCATACATATACAGTGTCGTTCCCTGAAATCGATTAGAGGAATGTGTAGTCTACTACCAAACTACTAAGGTTATATCAGAATAGTAAAATATACCCATATTATACGGGACACTCGGCCATAATGACAAGATTGTGGGCTATATAACGTCAGCAACCGGCCAACTGTAATCACCAATAACGGCATGTGGCTCTCTGAATACTACTAGTGCTAAGGTCAATGAACTAGGTGAAAGCACTATAATAGAGCGGGCGATGTACCCGCACGTGGAACCGCAATCTACTGGAGCAGGCGAATTGATTGATTGAAATTGTAGTTTAAGGGCCGCTTCCCATTCGGATTTCGCGGCCCATCAACTCAATGTTTTATTTGAATTTCGCGGTACATTACTTTGTTTATTGAATATCTTTACCAGCGCTAAATATATAAATAAATAAATAAATAAATAAATAAATAAATAATAAATAACAATGAGAGATTAGTAGGAGATATAAATAGAAGTAAATAAGAATCGCTATATGTACAAGTTCGTAAGTCTCTTTTTGGTTTTTGGTTAAGTTATACTGGTAAATATGAGTTCACTGTAATCGCTTGTATGATTCCTTTGTCTTGGTGCCCCTTTGTACGCACAAAGCCGTCCAGAAAAAACTGGGAGAACCATGGGCGTCTTCAGGATTTTTCAGATCGACTTCACTAACGACGCCCTTGGGAACAGGGTGGGTTCTTCCAGAAATCTGTGCCTGTAACAGGCGAAACTAACTCTACATGTATATGTATACTACATGGCAACGCGTTCTACCGAGCAGTTGGATTTACCCATAGTCACGGACAACTGTCAAACTGTATAACATCGGAATAAGACATAACTATTGATGGTCTTGGCGCCAGGCGTGTTTCTGGCCTTTATGATTTTCTTTATTGAATCGTCATCACTTCAATGACATGTATTATCTGCAGTAAACACTTATTTTTCACTTTAAACCAATCGCTCTTCATTATGTCTTTAAGCCCATTTACCAATCTCCAGTGCTTGAGCACAATATTATTACGGTATAGATAATTATCCAAAGTTGACACCAACCTGTAGATCTGTTGTAAACGCTATTCGTGAATATGCATTGCATTGTAAACTACGTGCCCGCGTAGACGTTGATTTCATCACTAGTACACCTAAATGATAAAAGTACACGTTAGCTTCATGCGGATATTACATGTACATGCGTGTGATAATTCGAACGTGAAGACAGCAGTCGATTAAGCTTGAATTCTACAGGAGATATATGTTAGAGCGAGTAATTATTTATAAAATATGGTACTAAGGAGCAATTAATTGGCTTTCGCTTCCTAAATCAACATTAGTTAGCTAATTATTGACTGGGTGTTATTGACAAAGCGGGATGGTGAGATGCCCCATGGGAAACGTTATACTTCTCGTGTCACCTCTAATAGGATGCAAGCACGAACACAAACCATTCCTTGCGCGTGAATACATGCATTATTCATAACAACGTCAAAGCAACTATGCATTGATTGTTAATGCGGCAGTCGGTAAATACACACGCATACGAGGATGGAAAGGCGAGGCACCGTGTAAACATATAAGTGACGGTTAATGTAACTGAAATTGTATGATGTAAAATGCTAACAATATATTTTGTAGATGACTTCACGCGAACTGGAAATCGCAAATCTTTCGAGTACATTATCAAGCTTCACAACTCATCGAAAGACAGATTCAGAGATCGGATCAGCCATAAATCATTTTCATTTTCGCGTCACGATCGTTCCAATCCTGTGTTTCTGACGACAGTGGATATATATGCTTAAAAATCTGTTAGTCTAAAACAAGTCACAATATACATTTACTCAACACTACACAAACAACGACAAGTGTTCGTCAGTAAGGAACGGTACATTGTGCATAGTATATAACATTAATTCCGTTTTGATTATTCCTTCTATATTAAATTCCCCGGTGAAAACAATGCAGATCGATACCACATTTTCCAAGCTTTTAGGTTAAAGCATCTCAAACCACTTTCAGTGCAGTCTTCAGCTTTTAAATTATACATATAACATTTACTTTAACCTCTGTTAGTAGAACGACCGAAGGACACTCATCTCGTCATAGAAAGTGGATTTAGGACGGGAAAATCCAACCAACGTTCACTAAGTGCACTTCGTGGCCTAGTAAATAAAATATGATGTCAAGATGATGTGTGCATTCAAATGGATTTTTATTGCATCTTGATATGATATCGTCACATACACTTTCTTGCGAAAAGTTCCTGTAATGGAATTAAAAAAAACAATCTGGCGCAATCCATATCGACCATGGCCCCGAACGCGTCATTAGATTATTTCCTGTGATCTATCTCCGCAACCTGAAAACAATCAACGAAATGGAATCCTGCGATACAGTGAACATCGCAATGGCGACACTACTTTCCGAAAGGGTAATACGTTTGAGTTGGTATTGCTGTGAACCAAACAGTCGGTTCTGCACGCGGTGTATTCTAAAGACTGAGAGATGGCATATGCCAAGCTCCTCCTTTTTTGTGATTAACGCGCATATTTTGTACGCGTAATTAACGGATTCTTCAGGTGCTGACTGTACCTCGGGGGTATTTGCCAAAAATTGCAAACTCTAATCCTATCTCATAATCTGTCAAAAACCCGTCATTGATCCAGCCAAATTTCTCTCTCAAAGATAAATGACACGTACCAGTCGAATGTGGTTTCTTCGAGTATTCAGTAAACAAACTCTCTTTTTCCGAGATAAACATAATACATCTTGATGTGTTGTAAAATGTTACAAAGATCTACAGACTTCGATCTCAAAAGCATGGTCATTGTGAAGACACAAACTATATAACACTCTTCTCCTAGTGTTAGGCAGGTAAATATAAATAATTAATATCATATTTCCATTGATCAGAAGCCTTTTTCTGACTGTAAACATGGAACAGAACGTTAAACAAACAGACCTCCAATGTGTTCAGAATATCAGAATGCATTTCAAGAAAAAAAAATTATGCAATAAGCGAACCATGTATAGTGAATAAAAATAAGTATAGTGGTAACAAAGGCTCACGCGTCTTGCTAGTATTATAATACCAAACCAAGAGAGGTCCGTTAGCGGAGAAATTTATTTGCCTTTAACTTCCACAAATTTTAAAGACCGTTTCTCCAGTGGAAAAGTGTTAACCGTTTCTTTGTCTAAAGAAATTTGCTTCTGTTATTAATCTTCCATTTCACTCATGTATTGTTTCTTGCGTGTATGTAATGTTCACTGTTCGCCTATGTGGACTATATTATGTTTAAACATATAGTAAACGCGACCGCCACCGATCTGGAATATTACCAAATATTATTGATCTGTCGAGTTCTGGAGCGTCTTCCTTCGCGTTTAAATTTATATTTCAACATTCGAGAGACATTATCATCATGATATCATTAGCACTAGCATCTTAAACGTGTTCGTGCACTCATAATAGGCGTTCGTTCCTGTTGGAAATTGGGTTAAAGAAAGATCATTTATCCAGGTATAAAACTAATGGTAATGACACTTTCTACAGCTGACCAGATACTGGACCCACGGGTGTGAACTTGTTGCCAACCTATGCCTTTATGTATGCGGTATATTTGTGGATTTTACCTTTTCTTGACATTCATTGGAAGAGAAATTGCATTTTGTATATTTGCATAAGTACAATTAAGTTATAACAGGTGACACATCTACTTGAAAGAAAATATTTCAACGAACAGTTTAATTCCTTATTTCAAATAAACTATAATTTGAGTTCCGCTATTTTGTTCGTATTGGGTTTGACTATCGTAATTTTTTATTCGAAATTCTAAGAAAAGGGCGTGTGCTTCAGAATAAATTATGTCTCAACCATTGAAAAAAAATATAACAACATAACGACAGCTATTCAGAATACAGGTGTCACTCTAATGGGGTCATATGTGATCTTTTGAAAGAAAGAAAACAGAAAACGGTTCAATGGGTTTAGTGATCTCGTTTCTCGGCTTATTATTTAATACTGCAGCTGGAAGCTTCGATTCTGTATGACCTTGGTATTACTTCAGACGTTGTAATGTGATTCGTTTATTGTATCGCGGAATTGTAGAATTTTAATTTTAAAATGCGCATCCACATCAACGACGGTTGTCTGTTCGGAAATGTGTGTAGCGTTTTAAGAGAAATGAAAGGCTTCTTCAAGCACATGCTGATCCAAAAGTTATCAGAAATGATTGCAACGTATCAATCTATAAATGGGTCAGTCAAACTACATACTATCCCGTGCTCATAATGGGCTTCGGGGACTTGTCGTACGCACGTCCCTTCGTTCGTCTGTCAATATGTTGCTTGTGATCTGCATATATCTCAAGATCTACGGTTCCTATGTTCACTCTTCTTCATACGCAAGCCGATTACCCTACTCCGTTCACATTTCGAATTAGCCCACGAGCCCTGTTCAACAGAATATATAAATGAACACAAAACGTCATTTACTCGAATCTGTTTTAATTTCGATTTGTGCCAGAAAAGTGGGTTATTGATTGTCTGTCCAATGTAGCTGATCACTCTTACCGCCATATCAGGATGAATGAGAGAAACTAGAGAAACACCCTGGTCTCTGGTGAGTAGATGAAACTTACATCCCGGATTTGAAAGATCTATGAAGGTTAATTCCAAGTGTGAAAGGAGAGGTCAACCAATGCAAGAAGGTAATTTTGCGAAAGCTTTCTAGAAACTACTAGTGGACACAATAGGTGTTCAGCTTGATGCAATGCTTTTTGTAGTTGTAGCAATGTTATGGGGACAGATAAGCTGGTTTCCAATCAGTGGTGTTGATAGGTTCTATTTTTATTAACCCCAGCATATCTCAAGGTGATGAACTTGTTAGGCTTTCCGCATAATAACATGTTGTTTGTATTTATTGTTCAGTTTTATAGGTCATACTTTACTTCTGTATACATGTTGATGCTTCACTTCTGCGATCACTACTCCGTACACAGATGTACTAATGTATATGAAGTTATTGCTGATGATTTATTGCAACGACTTCTGCATTTGCATTGTCCTGGCCTCGATAATTATTTTCATATATAAGTGGATTGACTGAAATGAAATCATATTCATTTATATACATACCTTTTAGGCCCATGCTTGTGGTTCACGTTTTCTCACTTTTATCCGGCGGACTACGTTTAACCCTACCGGACCTGGAGGGTGGCCATTATGGCCCCTCTACAAAACCTTCCCCCTATCTCCGGAACGACAAAACAAAAATGGAAGCTGAACCTCCGCGACTTTTAAGTATATCATATTTGGGTAATTCTGAGCCTATTTGCATATGCCCCCCCCCCCACCCCCTCTCCGAGAAGCGGACCATGGGTAAATTCAAGTTGGCGTCCATGTGGCTACCAGAAAAGTGATATTTTTATCAGTTTTCCTCAAAACTCATTTTTCTTCTAGGAAAATTGAGCAAAATGTATTTTAGTTCAAATAAGACTATTATTACTAAATTTATCATAAAGATTTGCAAAGAAATTACAGAAATGAGAAATTCTAAAAATCTAACCGAAAAATCGACCCCTGCTCTGAAGATAACATCACTATGATGGTAGAACTTGGTTCAAGGGCATAATGTGGTTGGTTTTAGCCCCCTAGCTCAAGGGGTAACAAAAATATTCAGGCGGTGACGCGTGTCTTAAATTTAGGATAGGGACAAATAGTAGGGTTATTCTAATTTAATCCTATCTGTCCTAGGCTTTTTGGGACGTATCCTGACCGGCGGGGGGGGGGGGGGGCAAAATGGCCTCTCCCTAATTATTTTTCTTACCCCTTGAGCTAGGGGCCTGAAACTTGGGTCTAGCTCTACCAGAAAATGTAAAAAAAATCCAAAATGGCCGCTTCGATGACGTCACAGTGACGTCATTTTTAAAAACGGCATTTTTTGGTCAGATTTTTGTATTTATGCAATTTCTCCGCAAAAACTGCATGATAAATTAGTAAATATTAATGTGATGTGAAATAAAATAGTTTTTGTCCACTTTCATCGCAGAAAAGCAGAAACTTTGCAGAAATATGACGAAAAAAATACTTTTCTGGTACCTCACGTCATCTTGAATTTACCCATGATCCACTGCTCGGGGGGTCAAGCAAATAGGCTCAAAATGACCCCAATATGATTAAAAAATAAAGTCACGGAGTTTCAGTTCTCCATTTTTTGTCGTTCCGGAGATGGCGCAGAAAGTTTGGCAGGGGGCCATTTCGCCCCCCCCCCCCCGCCCCAGGCCAGGTAGGGTTAATACGACCATTAACTTTCTGTAAAGCACACGTAACGTTTATGCTGTGCAACAATTTTGTAATTTTTAATATTTATCCCAAACATTTCCAACATTGTCATTACACAGCAAGGGGACATCTCATAACGATGTAGAAAGATAATAAGTGTTGTGTAATATAGAGTGCACTTTCATCACCACAGTCTGAACATGGTCAGTGATTTAATGACCATCTCTTTACAGATAGCATTCAGAGCTAACCGATTTGGTTGCGCTTTGTATGGTCATTTGGAGTAATCTATTGGCATGCGTATTTCGATCACCATTTTCATTAATGCAGCTTTGTATACTATGTAGCGCTCCTGCATGAATTCTCTCTCGTGCAGCTAATAATCTAACCGTCCGTATATAATAACAATCTATAAACGGACGACATGTGAGGCTGATTCGTCTTAATTCGAGGCAAACCGAGCTTAGGTTGGGAATGCTCTGTGGGGAGGTACCTTTGATGTCAGAGAGGGAACGACATGGGGGCGTCTCTCAAGTCAAAAACGAACACTGAAACCGACATGTGATTTCACAGATGATTAAATTTACAACAAATTGCCTGGCTCTGATTTCGCTCAAGATAGTTCATCAGGTCAGGAATGTTATTCGAAACTCCTAAACATAAGACGGATGGTCTTTGTTATGGCAGACCAGCTATCTGCAATGGTACGGCTTAGTCATCACCACATGGCTTAGTATGGCTAGAACCAGCTAATTTAAGATTAAAACCTATAAATGGCCATGACCTTAAAATGTACCTCAGAATTCTCCGCCAGAATTCTTAAGTACGATCATGTGGAACGGTGAATAATCAACCGCCCCATTAGCCTATACAAAACCCTATAAACAAGTAAAATCGGAATTATCTGATAAGGCCAGTAGATAGACTAATCAGTCGATCACATTTGATTCAGTTTCATACCAACCAATAAATGGGAAGTCGATTGTATACGACTGGTGTGATGCATTCTGCATACACAAGTTAAGACAAAAAATGTTACTGCCACTAACATGCCAATTTGATTTCTGTAAAATCAATGGCTGTGACTTTTAGTCTTTGATATATGTTGGCATTTGTGGGAAGTTGATGCTGGGTCGACATCGGGCCTTACAGACTAGTCTTTTGTGTTAAAAGCCGTCATTTTCATCTGACGACGATACAGCTCACCAATCCCCAGTGTACGAGTTGTCACAGCGACACAGCTCACCAATTACCAATATACGAGTTGTCAGAGCATTTCCATCATAGCTCTCTAGATTTGTATCTAATACCGCTTATGCCGGTGCTAGGGGCCGTGTGGTCATATCATCCAAGTTGCCACATGAACAGGTACAATAAAAGCGTACCTGAGATACAACACATATCACGAATCGTCAGATTCTTGGTATGTGCTTTAGAATAGGTTAACTAGAAGACTATTCTGTGAAGTCATGTGACGCAGTCAGTATGTCGGCACCTCTTCCCACTTCCCTTATATGTGTTGTAATTTTTACCTGTATATGGCGAGATTCTGCTGGTGGACGTTTCGTCCCCGAGGCCCGCCCCCTATACAGACCTTTTGGTCTTTGATATATGTTGGCATTTGTGAGAAGTTGATGCTGGGTCGACATCGGGCCTTACAGACTAGTCTTTTGTGTTAAAAGCCGTCATTTTCATCTGACGACGATACAGCTCACCAATCCCCAGTGTACGAGTTGTCACAGCGACACAGCTCACCAATTACTAATATACGAGTTGTCAGAGCATTTCCATCATAGCTCTCTAGATTTGCATTTAGTACCGCTTATGCCGGTGCTAGGGGTCGCGTGGTCATGTCATCCAAGTTGCCACATGAACAGGTACAATAAAAGCGTACCTGAGATACAACACATATCACCAATCGTTAGATTCTTGGTGTGTGCTTTAGCATAGGTTAACTAGAAGACTATACTGTGAAGTCATGTGGCTCTGTCAGTATGTCGGCACCTCTTCCAACTTCCCGTATATGCGTTGTAATTAGAATAGGTTAAATAGAAGACTATACCGTGAAGTCGTGTGGCTCTGTCAGTATGTCGGCACCTCTTCCCACTTCCCTTATATGCGTTGTAATTTATTTAAACCTAACTTAACTGAAGAAAACATGGAATGGGTATGATACAGCGCCCCTGATACTACTATCCACTAACCACAGATTCCTAAATTCAAAATTGTTCAAGGTTTAGCTATAGTAAACAACTATTCAGGTTTACACAGTCCGTGTTTAGTTAGAGTCAGATCAGGCTTATATAAGATACAGGGCATGTACTACTATTACCAGCATCATACATCTAATCCATGACATAAAAACAATATACAAGTTAAGTAAAATACACTCTCAATCAACCATAAAAATAGCACTTATTAATAGTTAAGAGAACAGCTAAGAGAACAGTAGCTTCACGGCGTTGTCAGGTTTGCCGTAACCTACATCTGCAGCTGGTGCATGTATGACTCTAATTCATCAAATCCAGTTCATCATATCTAATTTTAATTAACCAAGAGCTGGCAAATCACCATGTCAGCTGTATGATCTTATCACACTGTCACTGTTAATTCCTATATACTTCTGTCCAAATTTAGGATGGAACTGTTCGCCACACGTACATGACTCTGTGACACAAGAGATTGCTGCACATCGATATGATCACAGATAATTGAATGTGCAATGTCGATACAGTCGTAGCAATCAATGGCGAACAGCTGACTGGGGTAAGTTGGCAGGATTGCTAGGGTATCCAGCAGTAAATCTTGTTGTTCACCACAACGTCCGCTGCTGCTCAGTTGTACGCATACATCTCCTGAGGTAAGCTTCTCGGAGCCCTGGGATACCGAACTTGTAACTGGTATTCCCCATCAGATGAATCTGAGTCATTGTCGTTCTGGAGTTCTGTTGGCCACACTAGATTCGGAGCGTATGCACCAGTCTTGCACGGAATGCTCTTATGGGGAGCCTGGCTTGGTTTCGGAAACATTCTCAACTCTGTACAATTCACTACTTTGTGCCCAACACTGCCATAAGCAGGTTCCACAAATTATGTGTTTCCCTGTCGCTCCGCCGCATGGTACACCGTTTTCCCAAAGGTGCCCTCAATCTTGTGCTGTCCTCGGTAATGATTCCGGAGATAAACACGTTCAGCTATGCTGATGAGTTTATGTTTTGAGGTTTTACCAGCCTTAGCCTATTGGCTTGCAGCTCTACCAAGCTGCCTCCAACAGTGTCCTCATTCTGTTCCAAAGCAATATCCACGGGGTAACATAGCTATTTCGACAAACATGAGGTAGAACAGGGCGTATCCGGTTGCAGAGTGTGGCGTAACGTTGTACGCATACGTCATTTCTGGAAACATCTCTTGCCATTCACGCTTCTTGCTTGGTGGTAAGGTTTTCAGCAAATCATGTAAAGTCCGGCTAAACCTTTCACGTTGACCATTTCCGGTCGGATGGTAGGGGTAGTTTGCGTTTTCCTGGTCAATACATACGACACTGCTCCTGTATAATATCAGCTTCAAAATGTCAATCCTGGTCAAAGTGAATATGGAATGGCGCACCATATTTCAAGAACCAATCTTTTACCAACACCTTAGCTGTAATAATCGTCGTTTAGCCTTGGTTGGCACGGTCACTGCAAACTTTGTATATATATCCGTCATCACGAATACTTTCTAGACCATTTGCGGCATGTCCAGACAAGTGTAGTCAAGAGCAAGAATATTTAACGTCTATCTGTCATGAGGCTGCCCTTTGGAGGGCAACATCGCCCACGCTTAGATATCCAGTTCCCAATGTCCTTCTGCATCTCGGGCCAATAACAGCGCACTCGAGCCAGCTGCTCGATTATCCCTTCCTTAATGGCCTAACTGGTCGTGCAGCCCTTCCAATATACTTGGTTTCAGACTCGACAGGAGGAAGAGTTGAGATACAATGCCGCGTATGAGGTTCTTCACCCGATGATACAGTATGCTGTTGTCTTGAAATATCCGGTCCCACTTTTCAGCATCACCGACAACTCTTTCGTCTCTGCTTGTCTTTCCCTGGTTGACGGTTTATTTCCCCTGTTTCAGTAGAAGCGAAAACGTCCAATCACTGCTGGTGGGCGAAGTAGGCTGCACATCACAACTCAGAGGAACGTCCATGCTTGGACCAGTCTCATCACAAGCAACAACGAATACTGATCCACTTAAAAGCTTGTAACGAACTTCGGCAGCCACGGCTGTAACTCCAGAAGCCTCAAATACCTCCTCGTCGCCAATATGCTCCTCTCCATGCTGTTGGGGCGTCCTTGACAACTGGTCGGCATTCGTGTTATCGTTTCCTTATCTGTATTGTATGTCAAGCTGAAATTGTGCAAGTTGTGCTGCCCATCGCTGCTTCACAGCCTTGAGTTTGTCGCCGTCAGCAGTCGTCATCAACTCATCAAGGGAGAGCCAATCAGATAGTCTTTAAACCTCTCGCATACAGACAACTTCAACTACAGCAGCTCTAGTTTCATGCTTCTATAACTGGTGAGGCTTTTCGTCGATCCCCTCAGCTCCATACTGGCATAGGAAATCAAACGTTGTTTCCCATCTTGGATCTGCGGGAGCACTGCTTCGAGTCCCATGTGGCTCGCGTTCATCCCCAGAATAAATGTTCTGCTAAAATCTGCGAAACCCAACACTGGTGCAGTAGTCAGGGCTTCTTTCATCCTGTCGAAAGTCTGTCTAAATGCCAATTTTCTGTAGGCTTTTCAGTCGGCGACACTTGTTTGTAGGCAGTTGGTCGTTGTTTATCTTTCTTGGGATCAGCATTCACAAGTCGGTACAAATATGCTGCGATCTGTGTAATTACAAGCGTCCGGTCCGTCATTCATAAATCAACCGTCGTCCTTTAAAGAATATCCGCGTCCATAATCCAAAGACCTATTTCATGTTCAATATAACAGTATTAGCACCAAATTCAAAAAGACAATCATAGTATACATAAACCTAGACTTGTTTCCTGCAAGAGAGAAGCGGTCAACAGTTTTCAATGATGCCGGCAAGACATCAGGATGTTCCTAAAACATCAAATCCGTATCGCTGATCAGTATTCTTAATCCATAATATACGTTGCAAAGTCGTCATCCAAAGAATGATGCTCAGCCACGCTTTGATTGTGACTGTTCATATAAAACCTTTCACATACCGCCGGTAGTAGCTCGCAAGTTCCGAAAGCGGACGAACGTCTTGAATGGCGCTGGGAACTAGCCAATCCATTATCACAGAAACCTTATCAGGGTCAGTGGCGATTCCTTTGCAGATATCACATGTCCAAGATACTTCACTTTATTACGAAATAGGCTACACTTACTCGGTTTCTGTTTAAGTCCGTGCTTTTCAAGGTTTTGGAAGACCAGTTTCAGTCATTCAAGGTGTTCTTCAAACGATGGCAGTTGCACAAGCCAAATGGCATTCTATTGAACTTCAAGAGACCCAGGGAGCTGTAAAGGCTGTTTTATGGCGATTACGTTCATCCATTGCTACATGACTGTAAGCTGACTGCAGGTCATCGAGACTTCCGTCTATACGAGGTGGCGGAAATGTATCATTCGTGGTCTTACGTTTCAAAGAACTAAAGTCCAGGCATAGCCACTTTTTCCCCGGAGGATCACCATGGGGATTGCGTAGTTGGACTGACTTTCTCTAATTACATTCTTCTTCAGTACCTCTTGAATGTGATCCTTTACCCCTTTCATTTGGTTGGGGTGTATCCTCCTATAGGGATAGGTGATGGGCACTTTGTCTTCGGTAAAGATATGATGTTTCACTGCGCTCATGTGTCCCAAATTGTCTTCACCAGCAAATACATTCTTATTGTTCAATAATAGAGAAGTAGCTTGTCGTCTGTGATCTTCATCCAGGTTGGAACTGTTATCGAGTTTGTCATCCCATCTGGGGCTTTGTACATCAGACTGTACAATTTCTTCACTTCGCGCATCTTGCCGTGCTACCAGAAAAGCATTAATGTCTGATGGCTGCATTTGTACTGGACTTGTTGTTGTACAATGGAAATCAGAAACAAGGCATATGGTTCTATTCCGGGTTCGTGTCTGGAGCCAAACAACACACGGTCCAGGGTTGGCTACTTGAACATACATGAGTCGTAACATCCGGCACCGTGTCGTAAGTGGTCAATAACAGACAGCTTTCCACAATAATACGGCTTAGTAAAAGGAACGTCAAATACAGACTCCATGTCATGTACCGCGACACGGACAAACTTTGTAGTAGCTTCCTGGCTGGCAACTATTGACACATCTTCAAAACCATTGCTGTGTAGAAACTCTTCAAATTTCGACACATGCTTCAAAATGTTCATTTTCAGCAGCCCTGGCATCTGCTGCTCCAGAGAAAGGCTTTCCCTGATGTCATTCTGCACCAAAACACCCAGCTTGCGTAACAGGTCACCCATACATTTAGCATGTATTTCTGCGTACCCTACATATGGAATGTCTAGTTCATTTGCTGTTCGGAGTCGTAACCAGTCAGAGGTATCCCTCAATGCACCAAAGCTAGGCTGAATCTCTTCCAGAAAGAACTTCTCAGACACTGTGGTAACCATGGATCCAGTATCCGGGAGACAAGGAATCTGCACTTCAGCAAAGTAAACAGGTTGGGGGCTCAGAACCTTCTTAAATAGATTGCTCTCATAGCCAAACTCATCACAACCCCTGCCGCACAGCTCAATGCAGTGAAGGCCTTCTTTTCCCTGGCTTGCTTCCCTCTCTCTAGGCTCCGGCAGCCCATGATGTCGAGGTGTACAAAAATCTCTGGGTATGTCCAGGCTGATTACATTGATAGCAGATCACCGATGTGGAGTTATACCTCAGCTGACGTGTACCGAGGCTGATATGTCGGATGCTCGACAGTTTCCCGTTGCTTCAGGATTTGAGCGTGTCCCTCAGCCAGTTCCTTGATTCTTCTAGATAACATATCCACCCCAGTGGTATCTGGGAAAAGTTGTGGGCTAACAATAGCCATTGTGTCTACCACGGTTAATGTGTGTCGAGTCTTCTTGGCCTTCCCATCACCTTCCTCCGACCAACTGATGGCGTGCTGTCGAAGATCCTGGAGATTAATTTCTGCATAATCCTCACACCACAAACACTTTTCTTTCACATTCCCTGAAAACACTCCATTCAACAGTGATCTCTTACATCAACTACAGATCGAAATTTTCGAGACAATTCTCATCAATCTTTAAAAGAACACGGAAATAATCTCTAACAGATTCTTTTTCATCCGGTTTCCTATCATAGAACAGTTTTCTGAGCTGAATGACAAAATGTTTTTTCTTCACAACAAGCTTCTAATACCCCTAAAATCAACTCGGGGTTTCTTCGAACCGCTTGGGGCTGGTACTAGACTTCCTCTCTGGCAGCACCGTCCAAATTCATTAGCAGAAATAACCAGCTTCGTCCGGTTGTATATCTCGTATGACACCACGAGCATCTTCAATCCAGTCCCTAACATTTCCCTCAACAGTTTTCTCTGCAGATGTTGGGCAAGTTGGGTCTCCAGAGCAACCACACGTTCATCCGCATCGGCCATGACGATCCACCACTCTTCTCTCCTAACACTACTACTATCTGTTTAACCCTACCTGGCCTGAGGGGGGGGGGCGAAATGGCACCCCTACCAAACTTTCTGCGCTATCTCCGGAACGACAAAAATTGGAGAGCTGAAGCTCCGTGACTTATAGTTTATCATATTGGGGTCATATGGGCCTATTTGCATAACCCCCCGGGCAGAGGATCATGGGTAAATTCAAGATGGCGGCCACGTGGGGTCCCAGGAAAGTGATTGTTTTGTC
The DNA here is from genome assembly GCA_036873755.1 of Hanleya hanleyi. NCBI lineage: Eukaryota > Metazoa > Mollusca > Polyplacophora > Lepidopleurida > Hanleyidae > Hanleya > Hanleya hanleyi. Next base: position 84,449 of record JAVTVY010026767.1, on the reverse strand, counting down.
ATATTTCTTCATAATTTCTGCTTTTTCGCGATGAAAAGTGATCAAAATCTGACTGAAAAATCGACCAAAAAATGCTGTTTTTGAAAATGACGTCACTGTGACGTCATCAAGGCGGCCATCTTGGATTTTTTTACATTTTCTGGTAGAGCTTGACCCAAGAATATATTGTGGTAAGTTTCAGCTCCCTAGCTCAAGGGGTAAGAAAAATAATTAGGGGGGGTCATTTCGGTCCCTCCCCAGGCCACAACAGGTCCCAGGAAGCCCAGGCGAAATAGGGTTAACAAAGCTGTCACTAATCCCACTTCTGACACCAAACTGTAGCCGAGGGCGATTTACAACATATGGGATTTTTTTTCTGATTTAAGGAATAGTGACACTAAGAACCGTGTTTTGTACGAATTTATTCAATTCTAACTTAACCCTACCTGGCCTGAGGGGGGGGGCATTATGGCCCCCCTACCAAACTTTCTGCGCTATCTCCGGAACGACAAAAAATGGAAAGCTGAAACTCCTTGACTTTATAGTTTATCATATTGGGGTCATTCTGAACCTATTTGCATAACCCCCTGAGCAGAGGATCATGGGTAAATTCACGATGGCGGCCACGTGGGGTACCAGAAAAGTGAGGTTTTTGTCATATTTCTTCAAAATTTCTGCTTTTCGGCGATGAAAAGTGGGCAAAAACTATTTTATTTCACATCACATCAATATTTACTAATTTATCGTGCAGTTTTTGCGGAGAAATTGCATAAATAAAAAATTCGGATAATCCGACCGAAAAATCGACCAAAAAATGCCGTTTTTGAAAATGACGTCACTGTGACGTCATCAAAGCGGCCATCTTCGATTCTTTTATATTTTCTGGTAGAGCTTGACCCAGGGGTACAGTGTGGTAAGTTTCAGCTCCCTAGCTCAAGGGATAAGAAAAATAATTAGAGGTGGCCTTTCGGCCCCCCCCCCAGGCCTGGACAGGTCCCAAAAAGCCCAGGCCAGATAGGGTTAACTGAAGAAAACATGGAATGGGTATGATACAGCGCCTCGCATTTCACTAACCACTAACCACACATGGTTTACAGCACGCTTTGTGTTCTAGGACAATATTGCATGTAAGCTATAAGGGGAGTCAATACCCGTACATAAGCTATCACTTAGTTACCACATGTAGGCCAATTTCTTGCCACTACATCAACAAATCCCTAAATTCACAATTCTACAAGGTGTATCTATAGTAGACAACTATTCTTGTTTACACAGTCCGTGTTTAGTTAGGACCAGATCAGGTTTATGTAACTTACAGGGCATGTGCTACTATTATGAGACCATACATGTAATCCACGAGACAAAAACAATATACAAGTTAAGTAAAATACGCTCTTCATCAATCTTAAAAGATGGTATTAGTTAACAGTGAAGAAAATAGTGGCTTCACGTCGTTGCGTTTGCCGTTAGCTGTGGTCAAACTACATCTGCAGCATTATCTGTATGATGGTACATATATGATTCCAACTCATCAGATCCAATTATAATTAATCCACAGCTGGCGAACCACCATATCAGCTGTCTAGGCCGATCACACTGTCACATCCAGGTTGATTCCTATATACCTCTGTCCACATTTAGGAGGGAACAGTTCACCATACACACATCACACTGTGACACAACAGATTGCTGCACATCGATGATGCTTACATTCTGATAGAACATGTATTTACAAGTCTCAAAACAGCATCGTCACAAACAGCACCAACGTAAAAGGTGCACGAACGAACAGTGCCCTCCGTCGCATACAACGGGAGTTAACACAGGAATGTCTACAGGCAGGGTTACGGTCAGAGGAAGGTCATTCTCAATGTTGCATTTTGTGTTAAATGCTACATGAAATATTCACAGATAATAAATAAACAATTTTGTTTGCAGCCTAAATAAGCGCTCGCCTACACGATCATGTTATAGGTCAGTTAAAAGAGATACACAGTTGCTATATATACCCACTGACATATTTATATGCTGTTGGTATTTGGCCAATGTAGCCAAATGTCACATATATATTGCACAATGAACAATTATCCTGAATGATACAGTCACTGTTTACCTGTCTCTCGAAAAAAACAAAGTAACGATGGCAAATAAATCAAAGGACATGGTCGTATGTCGGCTATGGTCATTTATGTACTGTTCAACTGGTTTATTTATAAGCTATTTACCGTTGGACAATGTTGATTAATGTTCAGAATCCAAGTATACTGCGCAAGCTCCGTTGATCTGTTTATTCAGTACAATTATTGCACGTGACATTTCTTGGTGATCATCAAATTATTCTTCAGTACACAATGAAAGCTGTTATTTCGCAGTGACTTTGTGAGACGAGCACTGCGTACCTGTCTTTTCCAAGTTCAGACTTGCAGATACATGTACTTTCTTTTTCGGCAACTGTTTGCTAATATATCGACAGAGGTTGACGCACGAGCCTTACATATGCAGAACCGGATGTACTGATAGTCTCATTGGCAGCACGCGTGCAGACCCATATATGTTTTCTGATTAATATGCATCTATATAGGAATGTCCACCATCGTTGACTACAAAATTCCGCTTCTGTTTACGGATGACGAGAAGAAAGCACATGGGAAGTATTTTGACAATACTTGTATAATATTCGGGGTTGGTAGGACATGAGATGGTTGGATTTGTCATTGTGTAAGAAATTATTTTATTCTAAACGTACTTTTTAGAATTGCAGAATTATTTATATTGGCCGGAAGCAAATATGAATTCCTGTCACAAATATGAATTCATGCGTGTCACTTTGCGGAACAAACTTCTGGGCTATAGTCCACGAACACATATTTAACGCATAAACGTTCGACTCCCATTTCATGAAATTCAACAGATCATTTGACAATATGAGAGTCGAAAGCTTGTGGATTAAATATGTTTACGTGGAGTAGAGCTGAGAAGCTTGTCTATTTCTGTAACCTAGCTGCCGCTTCTCTCTGGTGACCTTTAATAATTGAAAATCAGCGATCGCTGATATATTTTTGTGTATTCATATGGGCAGATTGAAATATATTTTCTAGGTCCATCCCGTGGTCTATAAATGTCAGTCAAATGGGTTTTGCTCATTCGTTATCTCTGCGTTCTCAAACAGAAATAAGAATAACTACTAGGGAATTCGTATCCCGAACAAGGATAGCCTCGTATGACTTTGAAGGTCTTCATTGCGTTCCAGGATTTTCTAGTATTGACAAGCTTATTGTGATAAATATCTTATGTCGTGTTACCGGAGATTTACTGGCGTCAAATGGCTCAAATGTAATTTTCTGCAGTATTTCTTAGGATCCCAATGACACGTATACAGCGTGTGTATGGACTCCGGCGCAAGTGAAATATTTAACGCTATATTTGTAATGGTCATTTGATGCAATTTATGTGAAATAAGACTTCTTCAGTATGAGAGGTTTATACATTAACCTTTACCTTTGAAAATTAAGTCCACCATTAGAATTTAAATGCGGATATTGTGTTATGGAAACCGTGGGGAATATTGGGGAATGAGGGGTTTAGACGCTGGTGATGGATAGGATATGAACCGTCTATTTGTACGTGGTGTTCGTATGGAACTGTTGTTTATGGGTGTAGGGATATAACCATACCTGGCCGGGGGGAGATAAATGGCCTCCTTACCAAACTTTCTGCGCTATCTCCGGAACGACAAAAACATGGAGAGCTGAAATTCCTTGACTTTATAGTCTATCATATTGAGGTCATTTGCATAACCCCCCCCCCGAGCAGAGGATCATGGGTAAATTCAAAATGGCGGCCACGTGGGGTACCAGAAAAGTTATGTTTTTTGTCATATTTCTTCAAAATTTCTGCTTTTCCGCCATGAAAAGTAGGCAAAAACTATTTTATTTCACATCACATTAATATTTACTAATTTATCATGCAGTTTTTGCGGAGAAATTGCATAAATAAAAAATTCGGAAAATCCGACCGAAAAATCGACCAAAAAATGCCGTTTTTGATAATGACGTCACTGTGACGTCATCAAAGCGGCCATCTTGGATTTTGTTTTACATTTTCTGGTAGAGCTTGACCCAAGGGTATAGTGTGGTAAGTTTCAGCCCCCTCGCTCAAGGGGTAAGAAAAATAATTAGGGGTGGGCCATTTCGCCCCTCCCTCCCCGCCCCCAGGCCAGGACAGGCCCCAAAAAGCCCAGACCAGATAGGGTTAAAGGGACAGAGCGATATTCTTCACGAATAAGACATCTATGAAAATGAGGAGGGAAATGGCTTTTATTAAATTTTATGTCAATGGGCTACATGTATGTGAGAAAATACAATATTCGGTACCAACAAATTGTATTGTTTCATGAACACAGGCGAAATTCCATATCATTTTTATAGTTCATGTTGACAGATTAAGATTAAGAATTAAGATTAACTCTTGGAAGGCACCCTTCTACTGTCCAAATTGAATTGTTTTATGAACATACATTCATTTCTGGATTAACTTTCAAGTGAATTGCAATTAACGATAAATCTCACGTTGTTCGCAAGATAACTCTTGAAGGATAATAGCCAGCCTTTATAAGTTTAGATGACAGATGAGTCAGTTTCTATTGAAGATAGCTTATCTTGACATATATTTCAAGGTCAAATTATATAGTAAACTTACATTTGATGATGAAAGCATACTATCTCTAAATTCATATTACATAGGCAGTCAGCAATGGACTATAGCGAAGATGAGCAACCGTGATCTTTTATCTCCAAGTCAAATTATAATAAAAAGAGGAGTAAATGGTGTTAATACATTTCGTACAGGAAAGGAACTAACCTTTCCTCGTGAACACTACTGATGCATCTACGTATTGGGCAATGTCTCGGCCAGCTAAGCACGCAAATACACATTTGACCACTTCTCTATTGATGTAGACTGATCGTGACTATATTTCCAATGTCAGACTGAAGGATGAAAGTTAAGTTCTCTGTCCTCTATTAATGATATTGAAACATCCCTTGACCTTATCTGGCCTGGACTTTTTGGGACATGTTCAGGTCGCTGGGGGGGGGGGAGGCGGGTCGAAATGGCTCCCTTAATTATTTTGCTTACCTCTTGAGCTAGGGGACTGACATTTACCACATTAGGTCAAGCACCACAAGAAAATGTAAAAAAATCCAAGATGGTCGCTCTGACGACGTCATAGTGACGTCACGTCATTTTTCAAAACGGCATTTCCGATCGATTTTTCTGTCTAATTTTTCGATTTTTTTTATTTATGCAATTTCTCCGCAAAGCTGCATGAAAATTAGTAAATATTAATGTCAGGTGAAATCACGAAGTGTCAGCTCTGGGTCTGTTTTATAGACTGAGACATCTTCGATTTTGGAACCAGTACCATTACGTTATTGCCTGGCAATAAACAGAACAGTGTTGCCTTTGATATATAGTAGATTATCACATACGACAACGGGTCTTGGCTATCATGGAGACAGTTTTGTGAAGTGGCTGATACAATTAGGTTGTCTCTGAAAAAATGACATGCGTGATACATATTTCTTAGGTAAACTTCTGCAAGATAGCTGTCAACCGTATTTAATTGTACCGGTAAGAAATAATTGTCATATTCGTATAACTGACCAGTACTCCCTAATTCAAATAAATGTCCGTTTAGTAGAACTTTGTCGAGGTTCTCCGACACTATCGTCAGCACTGTGACGAGCCTAATGGCAAGTGGCGACCATCATGGTGTGAAATCCCCAGAAAAGACGGACTGTACATCATATTTTCCTTGTGGAGGAAACAATTTAGTGTGTACATTTGTTTTGCTGTCTCACGCTGTACAATACGATGCGATTGATCTTGAGGTCATTTTTGAATTCTACTGAACAGTTATGTTGGCAGGCGACCCGCAGGACTGAGATGGACGTTTTGGGGTCGAGGTGAACCATCCGTTGTCCAAGTGTGCGGTATGATCTGTAATATTTAAGTGCGTCTGGATTTTATCGGAGTGGCATGAGTGGAAATGCCGTGTGTCTGCGCATATGCAGTGGTGGGTCTCATATTGAAGCGCTCGTTTAGGAGAGTCCGACTGAGTTGGTTTGGCCCGAAAATGACGTCTGCTCGGAGCGCAGTCTTAATGCCTTGACACAGACAGATTAAAGAAAGACAGATCAAAACGTTCACAATTTTCATATATTTTATTACGTCCTCCATCACATCACACCCACACCGTGGGGAGGGGGGACGCGTTGGGAAGGAAGCATCGTCGGCATTTTTTTTTCAATCAGAAGTCGACATCTGGTGTCAATCTTCGCCCATGTTCGCTCTTATCCGTTTATCCTAGGCGTATTCGAGCAGTCCAGGATACTGGAACGGCAACATATCCTGGAACAGCTGTTTGTCCATTTTGATCGCATTGTCCAAGGTGACAGTCCCATATCCACTTCAGATTGATGTTAGGTCTTCATGATGGACTACGCGTGGGGTCGCCTCTCATATCAACCGACAGCGGGCTATACTGATCATAGATCGCCCATAGCTGTTTTGTTCTGATGTGGGGTCGCAATTGGATGCTGTAAGTTATCCTGTCCGGGATCGCCTCAGCAGGAGTATTAGCTCTGTTCAGCCCTGGGGCCAAACAATATTTTTCTCGTACCCCTTGAGCTGGGGTGCTGAAACTTTCCACACTATGCCCTTGTGTAAAATCTCTACTGGGACAAGTATAAGAAGAATCCATATTCCACGATGAGACCACAATGACGTCATTTTCAAAAAAATTCAAAAAATTTCATTTGTGTATTTTATGTATTATGTAAACGTTATGATAAATTAGCAAATAATATTCTGATGTGAAATAAAATAGATTTAGACCACTTTTTCTCGTTAAAAAGCAAGAATTTTGAAGAAAAATGCCAAAAACTTCATTTTCCTGGTCCTTGATATGGTCGCCGTTTTGAATTTACCCTTGATCCTCTGTTCGGAGGGTAGGCAAATAGGCTCAGAATTACCGCAGAATGATAAAACTACAACGTCACGGGGTGCCCCAGGCCTGGTAGGGTTAATAGCTGCTGTCACCTGGTCACAATGCGATCCGAAAAAGGTGGGTTCTTCCTCACTAAAGGATTCCTTGGGAAGTAGTGTGACTATCAGCGGTCAAATTCTCTGTACCAGTGGCTAGACCGTCAGCAGTGACTACATGGGTATCAGTCGATGAACTCAGACCCAGCCGGAATGCTCTCAGAGTCTGCATCGGATTCTGGGGCCTCGGTGTCTTCATAACTATGTATATTCTTCCGGTGTCGCATCATATCGTTGTGTTTGTCACTGATGTCTTGACAGTCAAATTCAACACGGGCGTACTAATAGTTTCAACACAAGTTTTCCATTTGGCTCTGGATATTGATCAAGCATTATCGGATTCTCAATACAGATGTAATCGTAAGTCTCTTAGATAAATAGTGCTCAAGTTTACTTAAATAGGTGACAGGATCGTTGGAATACACATGCTGGCATTTCTTTGAATATCAGTCCGGAAGAGTCTTAATGCATGGCTTCGCAATCCAAGTCCAAACTAGTTTTCGTTGATCGTATATATTGAACCCCCGAGAAAACGCCAAAGGCGTTCGAAATTCATATGTGATATATTCACTCCAGCCTTTACCGAGAAATTTGCCGAGATACATACTATGGAAAACGACTTAAATTTCATTTCGATAAAGAACAATGGTCAGTGATTAGGATTTTGTGTAAATAATATCATCATATCTTTCTGACATCGTTGAACACTGTTAAGTTTTTCAACACGTACATATATGAAATTGTTCTTAACTATCATAAGAAATAGGTATTTCGAGTATTGACGAGGATATTCTTTTAAGGACGACGGCTGAATATTGAATGTGTGATTTGAAGCCTGCTATTCAGCTCGATCCCATTGAGAAAGTGTTTGTTCCTATCCTGTCCATATTACTATTAACTCAGAGTCGCCTTATTCGGTAAATAAATGTAAATACAACATACATAACTGGTCAATTGCCACGGTCTCTATTAGACATTCTTTACACAGCCGTAAAAGCGGTAAAAGCAATTAACTGCTATCGCTAGAAAACGATTGTCTACGAAATATCGATCCATTGGGAGCATCACTTTTTAATATTGATCTTAGGGAGGAGGTGATCAATGACAATACCGCAGCCTGACCCAGTTTACCTGTGTGCAGGTAATTGCCAAGTGAATGTGCTTCTTGGAAGAACAGATCAATTCCTGCTGAGGAGGAAGAATAAAAAATACCGAGTTTCATCGTTGAAGACGGGAGAGTGTGGTCACAAGGCGCCTGCGATCAAAATAAATTGATGACCACTTTATCATGGTATCACCATTTATATGAAGACACCGTGCCTTGTCAAAGTGCAATTAGAGGCTTAAATCGGACCCACATCGCTTATCGCTTTTCATTGTACACCTGAATCGTTGCTTTGCCATTCGTGGTTAATTCACAACGTTGAATTGACTTCAGAGAAGGTTGTTGCTTGATGTCGAATATATTGGTTTTCCATCAGATTCCACTGTTGAAAGACTTCAAACATGAGCAACCCATGCCAATGGGGCTGATAAGACATTGGCATCTGCTGTGTCAGTAGCGGTGATTCATGCTTCAATGGTGTAGACGACAACGGCTATTACACTCACTGGCTTGATGTAGCTGATAAATGAACAAAGATGGGTGAAAATATCGCTGTTACATAAATCAAAGGACACGGATGTATATTGTGCGTGGTCCACCATCGACAATAAATTGTTCGACAAGTTTGTTTACCAGCCCTTAGCCAGAGGATACAGAGATGGCTGATATCGATATGTGAGCCCAATTACACAGAGTAAAGGTAAGTGGACATTCAGATCGATATTATCATGTCATATGGGCCATTTTCGATGAGGTTATTCTGGGAGTTGCAATTTCACAATTCCTGGTGAGCTGAATACTGTGCGCGTGTATAATGAACTAATTGCAGATTTGTAGACATTCGTTTGTAACGCAGCTCGGTTGTTTTCGAATCACCATCTCCCAGTTGTTTTCGAATCAGAGTTTCAAATGTATCTCAGATGAGCTAACCCAATCTCAGCAAATATCTCACTCGTTTTCTGCATTTCACAGAAGATTTTCGACTGAATTGGGCTCCAAATCGGATTCCGTTATGGTAATATACTGAACCTATGAATTATCGTTACTTGAGGGCTTATAATCCACATGGATTTAAAATTGATGAAAGCAATTGTATTACACATTTCTGTAATACTGCATCGATCCTTCATCCCAGTGAGATTATTTTGTTGAATACATGTAGCTTACGCGCCATTTTTATAGCCTTTACAATCTTATTAGGAGTGGCAAAATGTTCACCCGATTGAGTTGAGACATTCCAAGCTGGTATTCACACTTATCTCACACAAACACTGCGGGAATGTTCACTAACAATTAATACTCCCTAATAGTTTTAATGCCATTACTTCGTTTCTCTTGTTTTATAAGTTAACCGGTTTTGTCTGGAAATTTGGCAAAGATTATTCTGAAATAGGTGAAGAAAGAAAAGGTGCCTCAGTTTTCTAAATGTTGCTTTGGTTGGTGAGATATTAATGTTCGACATGTCACCATCGTATTTTATCCAATTCTGTTCAATTGAAAACACACAGAAAAAAAAAATTGGGACAAACTTTGAAAAAATGTCGCTTAAATTTTGTTTGAGGGTTGTTCTACGTGATAAAATTAACAATTTAGTGGAAATTTTGGAGAATAGAGGCTCCTTTTAGCAAAAGACAATCATTTGAATTAGGATAACTGCATACCTTTCGCTTTCACAACTAATTACTTAGCATCTTTAAAATTTCAGTGAAATGAGCTTTCTAATAAAAAATATACATATATGCTGATCATATTCATAGATCCCGCAATAAGACGACAAATGCCAGTGGGTGTTCGAAAATCCTTTCAGGTGGGTCACAAGTCGATAAGCGTTCGTACTCTACTGTGGCATTTGCCGAAAAATATTTACCCAGTTGCACATTGTCTATATGAAAAGTTGCCCAATCTGTTTTGTCTATGCTTCTCGACATTTAACTTAATACACGTACTCGCTATACGGATTCTGTCACTCATTACCATGAAGGTGAAGAAAATTGTATGTGACTTCGAGAGGGAGTTTAAATTGGAGCGATATGCAATAGGTGGGAAAATTGACGACGTCTGGTGATTAAAATGCAACCATATGACTTTACAGAAAAGCATCCCTCAGCACCTCACATTCAGATCCGAGAATACGGTGGATTCTCGGGCGTAGACTGAGTATCTCAACCTCGCTTTGATTTGCGAGTGTTCATGTGCATGTTCATGTGGAGACTATGAAGTATCCACACGGCCCCTAGCACCGGCTTAAGCGGAATTAGATACGTTAGATGGGGAGCTGTGATGATAGACAGCTCATCTGGTGTTAATGGATGAGCATCGTGGACGTCTGATGGAGCAAACGCCTCAACATGAGGTAAACCTGGTAAATGCAAGAATACCCAGAAAAACTAACCTGTAATGCCCGACGTCGTACGGCTTAAATTTCCCACCGGAACAACGAACCTACATATATTTGTCGAGTGACAGGTACAGAGGGCGGGCCTCTGGGACTAACAGTCCACCAGCAGAATCCTACCATAATTCATGCTAGGAGCAAAATGGAACGATAAAAAATAAAGTACACGTTTGTCGTTCTCTCAAAGTATCATTACTACATATTTGAATAAGTTTTCTTTCTGGATGATACTTGTTCATCTATCAAGAGAGGATGGAATATATGTATTAGATTTGGATATGCAAACCAGAATACATCGATTATGACTGCTTGAGAGGCTCAAGTTTCCAATTCCTGAGACTCATCCGAAAGCTATTACAAAATTTCCAAATCAGTTTCTGTAGTCTCTGTACACAATCTAAATAATAACTTCTCCCTAATTAAATATGCACCGATTGTGACTTCCGGTTAGACACGCGACTTCGGCAGAAGAGAAATGTTCTGTACCTGTAATTGTGTTTTATGTCTGGTTTGATCCGATTGCTGCTAGCGATATACGGCGTCATCGTTCCCTACAGTTTCCAATAGGTTTCCGGAAATGAAAAATTTTCTTTTCAAGCAGTGTATGCCAAGCCTGCATTGAAGCACAAAGTTTTTTTAACGTTGTGTTTGAAATCTAAGATCTATTATCGTTGTGAAATCCGTCTACAGCCTCTTCTAGTTTGCGTACATGTTCACGATAAGCCATGTATATACTACAACCAGTGTTTTCTTCGCGGTTTCATACAGGCCATATCAGCTATTATTACTTGTTCTAGTGGGAGAGGGAGTGACTCATTCGTACATGGAGGAACGTCAGTCCTGCGCCCAGGCTTGGTTTCACCCGTATTAGATATTTTGTTTGGTTACAAAGAGGAATCTAAAGAGAATTGTTCTATAAAGGTGGTGTCATTATTATAACGTAATTATCCTGCAAGTTGGGCGTTGACAAATTCATAAATGCAACATGTTGTATTAGTCAATGTTAGGTTACCTCTGTAATCTATATCTAACGAAGGCATCTCGAATCATTCTGACCAGGATTTTCATTATTTGCTATTGAAATACACGTCCTCGTGAGCGAGAAATATTTAGATACTTTACAAATACCAGATACTTTTACAGGAACATGGCATAGATGCTCATTGATAATTCTAGCACCACTTTATGCAGTTTATCCTACGATGATTTTGAAACTTTGCCCAGGGTGGGGCCAACAGGACATCATATATCATGTCGTCATATATAAAGTATAAGCTAAAAACATACCAAGTCGAGATCATGTATGTGAGTGCAGGTAGCAGGTGGAACTGAGGGACATTCACAATTCTTACAATCATCAATCACACCTAATATTGTCAAAAGCCATGACGAGCAAACAAAATGATTACCATTGTCTTACATTGTACTCTGAAAAACGAGTTGAAAATTCATAGGTGTAGAGAATACTGGTCAGTGATAACTATTTTATTTACAGAATAAATCTAGGCCTTGCTATCTTCATCGAAAAAATATATATGAATGCAAATACTTAGTGGAACAATTATACAGTCCAAACAGCAGGGTATTTGACCATAGCATCAAACGTTTGAATTGCAGGCGACTTCTAGCAAGCTTATCTGAACAAAAAATGTTATCATAAGTTTGCGCCATTCATACTCCGAATTTATTATCGACTGGACTAATCGTGATGGCTAACAAACGTGTGCTCGTATGTTTGTGTGTATGTATAGCTGAGCGAAACGTGCTACTAGGCAGTCACGAAAGCGTCGAAGGGCATGTCGTGGGCAACGGCAACTGGTGATAGCATTTGCTTTTACGGATCTGATTCAATCTGCTTAGAACGACTCTTGTGATTCCTTGCCTTATCTGTCGGATTATAGCAGATGTGCAAGAATATAAATTCAATGGTCAGGTCCCTAATTGTATCGACTTTGATAATCCCATCCGATTTACCGCATTAGGAACAATGAACATCAATATGCATCAATGCAGAGCGATGTAAATTAATCCCCTGTTGGTATCAATATCAGGCTATGTTTGTGGCAGCTGTCATCTAATCACGCGCACATGATTGACTTATGGTAATTTACCTCGAAATCCTCAAGCTCTGCAAATATGGAAGGACGAGGGGTGGTCATTATCTTTGACATCTGAAGTTTTACCTGCACGGAAGAGTAGCAAACAGTGTTTGTTGCAAATTTCACCCCAATGGGGTTCTAGAAATGGCACAATATCGAGATGGTTGGCTGACAGTTCCCCTATTGATAAAAATATCTATTCATATTTCATAGTTTGCATCAAAATCACTATATCCACGAGTTCATGTTATTACCTCAATTATTATCTCGCTATAGTTTTCAAGAGATGTTGACTAAACTACATTAGACCAAATGGAATACAGCTTACTAGTATTTCCACTCAGTACATTCGAATCGCTTCATCGAGAGATTTATGCTCCCAGCTGTTCATCGTCGAAACGGGGGTAGTTCATTATTAAAATGCGCACACCCTCTGATGTCGTCTAAGTAATTGGGACCCGTGAATGGCATTTTGATCCATAACTGTCCATGAAAAGTCGGGAGATTCTTAAGAATTGGGCATCAATGTGGCATCCTTTACTGAACGTTTGTAAATTCCATCATGTGTGGAGTGTTATAGCATCTGTCGTGAGCGATAATATATATGCTATTTTTCTGACAAGCCAGCCTGGTTCGAGGAAATTACTGGTCGACTACTGTGTGGTTGATTGTAACTGCAATCGAGCTGTTTACATTGCATAACAATGTTGTTTTCATACAAGGGATGTTTTTGATATTTTCATCTACTCCTTCCTGGATCGTAACATCCCACATATTTCACCTAGTAGCAATTGCTGGATGATGTGACATTTCAATCAATGTCACAAGAAAACAATGGTTGATAATGATTTGTCCATGTTAAAAGCCTTCATTCAAAGTATATCTTACCGAGTGAATAATATCACACACAGGTATAAATTCAATGCAGTACGGTCGTGGTGAGCAAGACCACCATGTTCCAAGGTGTCTAACTCCGCTCAACCCCGACATTGCGTAATGCAAAATCTTGACGGTGGTTATATGAACAATCACAATGGAAGCGTGACCGAGATCAAATGTGGTATAGAATACGACTCGCAAAGCCATGTGGTTAACAAATACTTGTCCTTAATAATATATAACGAGGAATTGACGACAAGAATATCGTGGTTCATTGCCGTCATCATTGAATCATCATAATTGTTAACCGCTTATATCTAGGTTGTGTTTTATATTTATAATTTGAACTCTAGATACGAAACCTGCATGGACACCAGAACAGAAGGAATGACGGGCTGATGGATTGACTCAAAATCTCTCATCCTCAGTACCACTTCCATGACAATGCTACAAAGCGACCATGTTGAAAAAATCCGACTCAGATTTCAGATTTCCAAGCTATAAGAACATGATCTTTGGAGCTACGCTACGGACATATCCCTATAAAAATGAAGCGGAGATGATCACAATTTCGATATCGTTAACGATCACTTCCTGGACGGTAAGATAACAGTGGCACCTGCACTATCGCCTAGTTGCATTTGCTAGATACTGTACAAAATTTGACGATTTTAATCAAAACATTATTCCAGAAACTTATTAAACATGCCTATCCCTCCAACAACCCCCATTCAAAGTTTCTCATATTTGGCGATACATATCGCATGCTGATACCAAAAATACGAGAGTAGCGTGCGAGATCTATAGCGTTACGTTTCGTAACTTGTTTATAATTCCGCTTAACCCGGGGCTAGGGCCGTGTGACACCGTGATGGTGTTCTCATGAAAAACCACCATCGTTTTCTAGACAACGACCTTAAAACGAGAGTCGCAAGGATTAAGAATACTGATCAGCGTTAGGGATTTGATATATTTTGGAACATATTTTGGCACCACTGAAATTTGTTGACCCCTCTCTCGTGCAGTAAACTATATTGATGAATACTATGATTTGTTCATGTAATTTGTTGCTAATACTGTTATATGAATTTGATATAAATCAAACTTATACGTATTTGGGAGCGGAAAGTCTTTAATGGACGATGGTTGAATATTGAATGACGGAGTAGACGCTTGAATCGTAACTATAGTGTCTAACTCCGCTTAACGCCGACCAATGTGCCGTGTGAACATTCTGTAATACAGCTATCTTCGTGGAGTTAGTCCACAATCTTAAGCGTCACCGAGATAGAGTATACTCCCGATAAAAACTTCTAAAATCATGTGGGATGAAAGAATACTTTCATTCGTTTTGACAGTCGGAGCATCGTGATGCATTGTCGGCATCGTTGAATGATCAGTTTGTGTTTATTTATATTTGCACGTGAGAGAACGCCTCTATGAACAGAATGGCTGACGCATGTCGAGCTAACGGAGTCACGAAGTCACCTCCTTAGGAGCACTTCCAGGTAAATCCTGTAAGCCACAACGATTACAAACGAGTTCCAGATTTCGAAATTAAAAAGAAACGACACCAATTTTGCTATATATAAAAGGAATACATTGATAGACATGGATGATCTCCTGGACATACAGTTAATGTGTCATTCTCCATCACAAGGCTGGATATTTTGTAAGTAGTAGTATATGCTTTGTCACAGTTGCAGTTGGTCTAAGTATGGGAACATGTTCAGTTCCATAACCATTACATCCTTTAGAAATAAAATAAGCATGTAATGCGAGAATAATTGCACTATGAAAGGGACTTATTCTGAGGTATTTACTGATGATTCTCCATCTCGAGTTTAGAGACATCGCAAGCCGTTGAATATGCTCTGCCACAGTTATGAAACTCATGTTTTCCAATTGGACTGAGATGGTATTGCCCGTATGTTGTGCATACTTCGGTCAGGTTGTGATTTTTGTTTCATTTTTCAGTAAGCATTTGTAACGGGACATTGATAAAGGAATTCCTGGACAATTTAAATTTATTTGTAATTTCGCCCGATTTCATTAGCGATAATTCACCGTACTTCTAATTACCCCCCACACCCTCACCCCCAAACCCAACTCACACGCACACACACAAACAGTTTACCTTTACAGTCACAACATCATGTCCAAGATCTGTAACGTGGTATGTCTGAGTTTCCGACGAGCGTGTTCGACGGCTAATATTTAGATATGCATATAATTTGGCTAGCAAATAATCCCATCCGAAGAAAGGATGCATGTATCATTTTCAGAGAAAAGGAGGGACATGTGGTGTACGGTTTCATCATTCTGTAGTGTATGACTTTTACGTCAACGTATAATATAAAACTACAAAATTGCATGTTGTTCCGTTTCATGTGATACTGTATTGGGAATCAACGCATGCTGGAAGCATGGAAAGAATCCTGTTGTCGAATCCCTACTCATGTCAGATCCTGTCGCATGATTATTTTCATTATTTTCAGAAGACGTAATTGATACCGGAGCAGAAGTCAGAACAAACACTGACTCCTTATTGTCTGGATTTGAGACCATGTGTTTTGATCCGGTACAACTAAACATTGCTGAAAATTCCAATTGTTTCACCGACGATACAGAAGGCGAGAATGCACATTTTGATCAAATCAGTACCCATCAGTCCAATTATTCTTTTGAACCACAAGCGCGGTCGGTCTCAATGACACACTCGCCTTCAGATACACTATCAGTTCTCCATATTAATGCTAGAAGTCTTAAAAAACACTACACCGAGATTATCTGTCTAATAGGAGACATCCAGCATAAATTTCCTGCCACCGGAATATCGGAAAGTTGGTTAGATCCTGCCACTGAGGAGTTATATGACATACCAGGATATAAACCTTTCCCCCTATCTAGGAAGGATAAGCGAGGCGGTGGAATTATCTTGTATATCAGAGAAGACATAACGAAATGTTCGATTCGAGAGGATCTATCACATATTGACATCAACAAACAATATGAATCTCTATTTGTTGAAATAACACAAAATAACAAGTCGTCCATTATCGGAATAATCTATCGCCTCCCCCGGATAACAGTGTAGACTATTTTAACACTAAACTTCATCAAATGTTGAATATGTTAAAGCCCGAAAAAAAAGAAGATGCATTATAATGGGCGACTTCAACATTGACTTATTCATAGCACACTGCCATGGTCCATCAAAACAATTTCATGAAACCATGAAATCTTTCTATTTCTTCCCCAAAATTACTAAACCTACTCGTGTGAAATCACACTCCGCAACTCTCATTGACAATATCTTTACCAATTTTCACGAAGATGATCTCTGCTCCGGTATCCTTCTCTCCGATATTTCTGATCACTTCCCCGTTTTCCACATTAGCAAGTGTCTGCATTCCAACGCTCCAAAGATCCAAAACACAGAGTACCGTCTCATAAACTCCACGCAAAAAGCTCTCTTTGAAGACAAACTGAAGCATGCTGATTGGAGCCTAGAACAGGAAACTACTGATGTTACCAATGCTCTTCAAACATTTTTATATACATTTAATGCTATCTATAATGAATGTTTTCCTATCATCACGAAACGGCCTGAAAAATTAAAGATAATCAAACCATGGATAACTCCAAACCTTTTGAATTCAATTCGCGAGAAAAATAGACTATACAGACTCTATATAACCAATAAGAACACGGAAAATACCAATCAATACAAGCGATATCGTAATAAACTGAACCATATACTGAAGCTTGCGAAAAAGAAATATTATGAAGACAAATTTAATGAGCACAATAATAATATCAAAAACACTTGGGAAACTATTAATGAGTTAATGCAACGACGAAAATCATCTACAGTGCCCCAATCTGTTGATATCAACGGCCAGACGACTTCTGATTCCTCTGAGATAGCAAATTACATGAACGAATATTTCTGTACTGTTGCCTCTAAGCTAGCCTCCAAAATCCCAAACGTATCCACAAATTTTAAAAAATTTCTTACTAAAGAGTTCCAAAATGAACTGTTCTTAGCACCGTGCACACCACAGGAAATTGTTAATGTTATCGCCGAACTGAAGAAGGGATCACCGGGCACTGACGGGATCCGCTTGTCACTGCTTAAACCTGTGTCAAAGCACATTTCTGCTCCAATATCTTCAATCATGAACTTATCGTTCCAAACGGGGTTAGTCCCAGATGATTTTAAGATTGCCAAAGTCACCCCTGTCTTCAAAACTGGTGATACTAACTCCATATCTAACTATAGAAACTTGTGGCCAACAGTACGAACTCCTTTCTAGAAGAAAATAACATAATATGCCCAAATCAATTTGGATTTCGCGCCAATCACTCAACTTCTTTGGCTGTACGCTCTTCATATGATCAATTAATCACCGCAAAAGATGCCGAACAATACAGCATAACTACATTCTTAGACTTATTCATAGCATTTGATACAGTCAATAATGAAATACTTTTGCATAAACTCGATTATTATGGTTTCAGGGGACCAACCAACGACTGGTTTCGTAGTTATCTAACTTCTAGAACCCAGTGTGTATCTCTGAATAGCACATTATCAGTTCCCCAATCGATTTCCTGTGGTGTGCCACAGGGCTCAATACTCGGTCCTATACTTTTTTAGATTTATATAAATGATATTGTCAGTGTCTCCGATGTTCTTCATATTATACTTTTTGCCGACGACACAAGTACAACATATTCGAACCCTGATCCAACCATTTTAATTCAAACAATGTCTGATGAACTTCGCAAGCTCCAAGAATGGTTCTCCTGCAATAAATTATCACTCAATATTCTGAAAACAAAGTACATCATCATAAAACCAACTCGAAATTCACGCTCAATCCTTCCAAAGCTCTCTATTTCTGACAATGAGCTCGAACAAGTTAATAGTTATAAATTCCTGGGAATTTACTTCAATGATAGGCTCAACTGGAAAACACGCATCGATGAACTATGCTCAAAATTATCCAGAAACATTGGTGTAATTAACAATATTAAACACTGTCTCAATAGACAGACGTTAACTATGTTGTATTACTCATTATTTTATTCTTACACTTCGTATTGTAATCTGGTCTGGGCTAACACGTTCCCTTCTCATCTACAACCACTTGTCTTACTGCAAAAACGACTTATTGAGATAATTAGCTCGAGTGATAAGTATTCTCATACAATGCCTCTTTTCAAGCAAACAAATATCTTACCTTTGACACAAATTAATGATTACCTCACTTTAATATTTGGTCACAAATTCATTTACCACCAAGTCTTTCCTCCCTCTTTATATCTTACCTACTTTACTAAACAGTCGGCAATACATCATTACCCGACCGGGCATTCAAATCTCAATCTTTACAGAGAACTCTGTTCGTCGCAACTTTCATTCTTCACCGGCAAACTGAAAGGCCCCCGAACCTGGAACGCTTTGTCCTCCAACTTAAAATCTATAACGTCAACATCATTATTCAAACGCGAAGTAAGGAAACATCTTATTGATGCAGTGTTCTAAGATGGTCTCGAATATGCATTTTGTCTGTTGCTCACGTGTGTGTATATCGGCCCTGTCATAATAATGCCATCACCTAATAATAATTTATTTATATTTACTGTTATAACGTAAGCTCTATATACTTGGATATTATATAATGTACGAAATATGTCCACTACACATGCCATGACTGTCACTGCCAAATCTATATTTATCTTTGCTCATGATTACGTAGTATATGTCCACCACATGCCATGACTGACACTATATCTTTACTTATCTTTATTCACCAATCTGTTTAAATTATATACTATACTCTCACTGCTAAACACTGTTACTCAATATGTTAATTCCTGAGATATAACAAGCCCTTTAGGGTTTTATTCCCGTCATATGTACCATTATTATAAATTAGCTAAATATTTGATGCATATGTTCCTGTATGGTAAATAAAGTGTTCAATTCAATTCAATCTGTTCAATCATATCAACTATATACATTATTCATTTAGTGAGATTACAAAGTCTTTGAACCGTTGTTGTTGATCCTATATTTGTATGAATTCTCTTATCTATGCTCCATAATGTTGATCAATCCATAAATCTTATATCCCGAAATACTGTAGCAGGGAATCCTGATAGAACTTTGAAGATCTTCCCATCACGTACGATTTACTGAGGCCGTGTTGGCTTAATCACAGTTAATATTGTATCGAATACGTATACATGTACATGTACGTTTCGATATCTTGCTCAAGTTCGAGTGACTTTGGTACGGCGGGTGTTGGTGATCCGTTTGACCTAATCAAGATACTGAACTAAGAGGAGTCAAACTTCTATGGATTTGAGTGAATGGTTACATCAATAGTTTTCGGTTCTCTGGCATCAATCAGATAGTTGCCATCCACTTTGACAAAAACTTATAAGCTGACACTCAGTGACACTTTGTCATACTGGGGTAATTTCAAACATATTTGCGTAACTCCAAGCAGATGGGCATGTGTAAATTCAAAATGGCGATGATGTGGGGTACCGAAAAAGTGCTGTTTTCGTCAGTTTTCTTCAAACTTCCTGCTGTTCTACGGGGAAAAGAGGGCAAAAGCTATTTTATTTCACATCAGATTATTATTTATTATGCGAAGAAAACACGTATTAAAAATGTCCAAATGGCCTTTTTTTTAATTGAGGCAGCTTTACCCAAAGACAATCGTGATAAGTGTCAACACTCGAGCCGTAGGAATAGCGAAAAAGTATGTATAAGGCACTTTCCACGCCCTCCCCCAGGCTGCGGTACACCACAAATCGCCCAGGCCAGATAGAGTTAAGCGAGACCAAATGATGACGTCAGTGAGTCAAAGCCATGTGCCAGAGATATATCAGTCTGTCAGCATTTGATATTCAGATGTAAGCTTCGATAACATAACTGTTTGACGGCTAGTCGACAAAATAAAAGATCTTCTCGCAAAGGCATAGTTATCACCTGTATAAAGCTGTCTAAGCAAGATATACATACTTTTAGCTGTTCTACATTCAATTCGTTAAAGAGACGTGGAAGAGAAATACAAAGAGGACTGATCCAAGAGGGAGTATGAAAGAAGTTCGTGGACCTGTCAAAAAATGTTCAATTATAACATAACTTTTTTCCGGCAATATTTTCCGGATGTGTTCAGCCAACGTCCGCAACCACTGTCTCTAGTGAAACGTTGATCTGTTTAGATTTACGGATCGGATAATTAATGAACCGTCTACCTTTTTGCATAGACAAATGCTTTTCCAAACCAGGCTAAGGCCAGATGTGTAAGTTCACAGTTAGTCCAAATTCTTGGCGACCGCTGAGAGAGACTTCTCATTTAATCAGCTTCAGTTACAATATTCTAATATTCACTGTGTTACCAAATATGAAAAAGATTTTTCAAAAAGGAATGTCTTTGGGTAAGAACAGATTGGTACATCTTCTCACAAATAGACTTGACAGATGAGCATGATCCCAATCCGCTTTACAGAAGTTTGTCCTGAAAATGGAAATTAAATCGTAGACATGTAGATTTTACTTTGCAGGTCAACCTTTACATTGCAGTACACATTTATAATTTTGTGTATGTTTATGACATGCAAACAGAAATTCGGCATACCTTGTCGGCTGCTTAGAGTTCCGTATAAAATTGATTAATAGTACGAGGCTGGTGCTGGTCATATTTTCGCTTTCGATTTTGCTATTCTATGAGATACATACTTGCTATTAATGAGGTACATACTTGCTATTAATGAGGTAAATACTGTATAATGCCAGCTATTTTCATGTAGGTCAAGAAAATATCGGATGATGAAATGCTACAATCAAGATATTTATTGCCTCTTCTATTTGCACCTGGGCATTCAATCTGTCAAAAGTGGCATTATCTAGCTAGCTTCCGTTGTTCTCACTCTTGGATAACTAATGTGGAAGATCATTAGTTTCTTCGTCTTAGAGAAACATGTATGAATAATCGCTAAGACACCCGAGACGTCATTGTTCCTCCTAATCAGAGATAGCTTGTCTGTGGTGGCACTCGATGACACATTGTGTTTGATTATTCTCAGCTAATGACCTACTATAAATAATCACGACCTCCATTGATATAAAGACTAGAGAACTGAATGCATTTATTTCAACATAATATAATTAACACATACTTTTTGTTACAAAACTCCGTGGATGTCCATTTCACAATCTATAACGGTTACCATTTGTTATAAGCCTACACCATTGTGGATCATGTGACTAAATGTCAGTATGTTATCTACCAATTTAAACCAGCTAGTTTGTGGATCAGGAGAGTGAGATTCAAGATGGATCCCCGCAAAGCCCTGTTTCCCTCTATGTCACGAATGAGGTTTCGTTATCTTTCAGACGCAAAACAGTTGATGGTAAAGCCCAATGAAGAACACTTGTTTTGAAGTAATGCATGACAAAATAACATACCCACAAAATTAGACATTTTTATCATGTAGTTTTTATTTCAATATTTTTGTTTGTATGAACGATACAATCGAAGAAACAAAATGGATTTCACTGGGATTTCAGGAATTAGTCAAAAATGTGCGCTTAAAATCATGAACTTTGCCGATTTCCGACAATAGAGATAAGTGCCGAAATCGCGTGTTGAAAGAAAGGAGACAACATCAAATTTGAAGTGTTGGCAACCACCAAACAGTGTTATCTCCCCTGCTTTCATGTCAACCGACCCCGCCTCAAGTCACTCACTGAGGGCGAAAAGACGAAAGCCAAATTATTGGCCGCTGTTGAGTCGTATTTCGCACGTTTGTATTTGGATATAAAGCAAACGTTTCCAGCGAAATAGTGTATGCATTGAACTCGGATTCTAGCTAGCCGCTGTACAATTATTGCAATATATTCATGACAACATTCCTACTTTTCTTCAATGGTATATGGTGTACCACTGTCGTGCTGTTTACGCTAGGAAGCTATTTTATGATCTTGTTTTCATGTTAGTATACAATATGGAGGCCTAGTTCGAGCTTACAATACAGGACAGAATTAACCTAACCTTAAACGCGATTCTCTCGCGTGTAAATCGCGGTTAAACTAATGCTGCAGTAAAAACCGACGCGTCAAACGGAAAACAAGCGCCTGACTCTTACGCGAGCGCGCGTGAAGTCGCACAGAGGACAAATGCTGCCTAGGAATAATCTCCCGTGCTTTTTCTAATGCAATCAAAGGACAGGATACGCGCTCTGACGTCTGCGGTAAATATTAGTACCTGTGCCTCCTACTATATTTTAGTATTCGCGAGAGCGTTTTTCTTAAGCCGCGACCAAAACGCGAACACTTTTGTAACCACAAAAATTCGCTAATGTTTCGGCTTTTCCCTAGTCGCGTTCAAGGGTAGGTTATATGTATTTCGGCCCTGAGCTATATATATCTATTATAATAGATACATGTAGAACCAGTGTAAACCAAATGTAATGATGTCAATATTCCTTCAATATTCGGACCGAAGGTCGTTTATGACGAACAGATGTTCAGTGAAACTGATCATCTCCGGTCTAGATTGATTAATCGTGCACGGTAAGAGAAAGCTGCTGTATGAAATATGATATCCAGCGCACAGTTTCTTTAAATATCACGAGGTAAATGTACATTAGCTCAATTTGAGTTAAGCTAAAATTTACAAGGGCCTGTACTTAACGTTGCGGTGTAAAACAAGTGTTAGCCTATGAATGACGTAATTGTATCCATTCGCCTCTCGAGGGTTTCGTGATATTCTCTCGAATCTTTCTTGATCAAAATTTCTCGACATTCTCTCGATCAAAAGAAAACCATTCATTCTCGATGGGTAAAAAGACGAATAAAAACGATATCAAGCAAATCGAAGAAGTCCAGATATTGGATTTGTGGAGAAGCTTTCTACAGCTGAACCTTTCTTCTGTTTTTTTACTTCTTTTTTTTTGTCGCAAGTATACCTTGACGTTTTGTGCCAACATGTGAATTACAATGGCTACAATGTGGCCGCAAAAAGTTTTGAAATTAGAAATGATTACCGCCGACATTTTACCGGGGAAACCAATTTTCTTCCTGAAAAACCTTCCAAACAAATGTGCCCAGATCAATGATAGGCCGTCTGAAATAGTACACTAATTCGAATTATAACGATTATCGACGAAAGCACAAGAAAACAAAAAATCAATCAGAAATTTACAGATCTTCAGAAAATAATACCCAAGAATCAATCTGACTCCGCATAATTACATTTCTCTGTCAAGCTTTTGATATTTTACCAATGCAACCAATGTGACAAGAAAGATGCCATTTAACATGTGTAACCAGATACAGATCAGAAGATGAATCGTATTAGAGATTCTAAATATGCATTCAACAAATGTTATTGCTCAATATAAAAGGATATTTTGAGCAAGTGGTTGGTAGTATTTCCTCACTTTCCCAAAGTCATAGCTATCCTTGTTATATTGGGCGAAGCTGGGACTTCAGTATCAGTGTTTTCGATTATTCCGTTCAAATGCTGAAGCGGGACAGCCTGGTAACTCAAGCTCTGTAACATTATATGCTGAGGCTCCAAAGGACGTTCCATAATGAGGACATAGATAAGATAAGATAGATAAGATAAGATAAGAAACTTTATTTAAAGTCGATTTGTAAAACAGTACAACATTAGCTCTCACAGGAGCTATTATCACCGACTCGACCGCGAAAACAATAAAACAGGGCCCCTAGGACCAGAACCACTAAGTGGTATATAATATAAAAGATCAACAAGGTATATGGGTATGCACATACAAATGTGATTATATCACCGACCAGTGTGTTATACTGTATAAAATATGGTGTGATATATTAAGATCATAACAATGTAAAATAATTGTGATATATTATGATAAACTATCATTTGCCAATATTTTTATGATTGATGATTAAGATCTAGAAATCGAATTTATTTATTAAAAATTTAAATTCTTTCAGACTATTTGCGGTTTTAATGGAATTGGGCAATTGGTTCCAGAGTATTGCGCCCTGGTAACGGATTGAATGTATTCCGTGTGTTGTTGTTTCCACTGTCGGGACGTTCAATAGATTATATGAAATATGTTTGATATTAAATAAGTCCTGGACATAAGGTGAGTTAAGATAATTGAGGGACTTGTAAACTTCTGTAACCAGCTGCCGTTTGCGATGAAGAAGAAGTGTGAAGAAGCCTGATTTTATCAACAGCTCCTCCTATGTAGCATTAAAATCATTATATACGGATATAGCGGAGACCTCTGCATTGTAGCTTCTCCAACTTTGTTGCATCCGATTGTTTGCAATTAAACCAGACTAAAGAACAATAATGAAAGTGAGATTGTATAAATGACTTCAAAATTGTTAATTTTACATTGGTGTTCAAGAGATAGGATACTCTTTTAAAAGCACCCATCTGTCTAGCCGCTTTTCTACAAATTTCAGCTACATGAGCGGAGAAAGACAAATGGCTATCAAGGATAACACCTAACAACAAAAAGGTAGCCTCATTATTATTGATAGTGACGCTTTCATCAATGGACAGTTCCACGTCACTCTTAAGGTTTACTCTCGGTCGTTGCGCCAATAAGAACTGAAATTTGCCTCCATTTGGTTCTCGTCGAACCACTTGATACAGTTTTTGCCCTCGGCTTCTAAACATTCTTTCACCTCAACATTTGTGCTTCCTGTCGCACTAACGTGTTATCATCAGCATAATTAACAATCATAGTGTTGATGGTGTACAATAGGTAATTTATAAATACATTAAATATCACAGGTCCCAAGACCGAGCCTTGAGGGACACCTTTAGTGGTACATTGTTGGCGGCTATGGTTAGTTCCAAGTTTAACTTGTTGCAGTCTATTTCTTAAATAGCTACTTATTAGAGTGGCACTTTCCTTGAATATGCCGTAGGCTCTGAATTTAGCAATAGTGAGGTCATGGAGAAGATAATCGAATGCCTTGGATAGATCCATTAAGAGTGCCCCAACGGCCTCTCCACGGTCAAGAGCAAGCTTCCATTCCTCGACCAGACGTAGGAGTGCCTGCTGACAACTATATCCAGGTCTATACCCTGAAATGCCTGGGGATAGAAAACTATCCACAAACGATCGGATTTGCGAGTTCAGGCATTTTTCAATACTTTTTGAGAGAGATGTCAAAACATGCACTCACTGGCCGATAATTTCTTTTATCCAGGTTGCCACCTCTCTTATAAATAGGAGTGACTAAGCCTATTTTAGCACCTGACGGGAATTTGGACTGATCTATAGAATTGTTGATTATATTGGCTACATCCTGACATATTTCCTTTGACCCAAGTTTAATCAATCTGGTAGGTATATTGTCATATCCGGATACTTTTGGTTTGAGTTCTGCTATAATCTTATCAACATATGCAGGTGAAACATGTGAGAAATTGAAATCAGTTTGTTGTTCACATTGATTGGTAATAGCTGCAATACTTGGATGATTTGAGAACTTGCGATCACTGCATTGCACGAAGTCACTTTCGGACATTTCAAGTTCATCGTTACTTGGCACAGTCCCGATGGAATCTGCGACACTAACGAAGAAATCGTTCATGGATCTTGCCACTTCTTGTGGATCGGAAATAATCCGGTCATTTTCCAAGAGTTGTATGTCAATAATTTCTTTATGTCCTTTATCTGTGAAAAATGGTTTGATAACTGGCCAAAACCTGTCTTGTGCTGACTGTGCATTACTTCAGCAACTGTAGGATATACTTCAGCAACTGTAGAATATACTCATCTGAGCAGCCAGGAACGCTTCTATCAAGTCATGATCAGGCGATGTTGAATCGGCCATACACGATTAACACACGAACATTGACTAGAAAAGGAATCAGCAGCAAGGTGTATTCTATGCTACGAAGATCCCCCAGTGAAATTCTGATCGGCGGTATAGATTTCAAGATTGTAAGAGATTCTTTTTATCAAGCAGATACTTTAGAAGATCTTATTAGTCGGGTAAAATAATTAAGACTATTTTAGGTTATTTGAGAGAAATCGGTAAGTTGTATAAATTTTAATGTATTTACCTGTTTTTGGTGTGCCTTGTTGATTACTTCTGGATTGCCAGGTTATTAACTTTTTTGTTGTTGGATACTTAAAATTTTGTTTGATCGTCGCTAAATAGCTGAAATATTGCTGAACGCGACGTTAACCCTCAGTTCTCTGTCTTTGTTGAAATAGATCGATTTTCATGAAGCTCACTAATTTCAGGTAATGGGTTTTGGGATAAGAAAGAGGGAACATGGAATCAAAATCAAGTGGATTATCTTGGACCACCGTATTGTAGCAAAATGGTGCAGTGATCACGGGTTCAGTATATTATACATGTATGGTGTTGGAGCACTTGGTGATCCTGTCCCCTGTTGAAATAGAACAGATGCGTGGACGGTTATCTGTATATGTTCTTACAAAGGCAGGCTCATTTTCCCTTGAAATAGGAAACTGTCTTCTAATCGTAGTATTTGTCTATTGTCTTGTACCCAGTATCTTTGTCGAGAAAAGCTCTGTTCAAGATCGATGCCATTTTAAAAGCGGAAGAGATTAAACGAAGCCCTGGGGATGAGTTCCGCTGAAGAATATATTTGCGTTTCAACGGTCACAATGAGGTATCCACTTCCGTACATCCAAGGATGATCTATATTTTTTAATCTTTGCTCATCTCAGATCGAGTTGACGGTGGATGCATGCACTTCAGGTTTTTTCTTCCCATAAAGTGTATTTTAGTGTATACAATAGATCAACCTCAAGTAAATGGTGACATGTCTTACCACAGAAAAAAACATAGAACCAGAAGCAAATTAAGAAGATGTGTATGTCGCTAGATAAGACTAGCTAGACGGCACTATTACTCGTCATACTTCACTGGACACCCCTAGCATACACCACTAGACACTTGCAGACTCATTACACATGCAAGACGAAGCACAAAGGTGCCACGCCGGGAATCATGGGTATTTCTAATCATGTACGTTTCTAGGCTGAGTATTCAAATTCCAGCATCAGCTCATCTCCGGTGATTTTAAGATTGTAAGAGATGCTTTTTTTTCAGGTGAAAGAGGATTGCATCTTGGGTTATTTGAGAGAAATCGGGCTGTTACATAAGTTTTAATGTGTGTATGTTTTAATGCGTTGGATTACTAAGTTAGTGACTTGAGTGCTGAGAATTTTGTTTGATCGTCGGTATATAGCTGAAATATTGCTGAACGCGAGATTAAACCATAAATCTCTCTCTCTCTGCAACACTTGATTGTTGTTTCGCGCGAACACGACACATATCAGTCGTACTGCGCAACTACGTCACATCGTGGAGACGGAGGCCAATGTATTCTAGCTAGTCTAATATAAGAATGCAAACTTAGAGTTCATTTGCTTGTGATAGTATTCATTCCAAGCAGAAATGATTCCCATCTCGTTATGATGTGAAACATTGACGGTTCGCTATGCTTGAATCTATGTATATCGTTGACAAGTTTATTCCCTGTAATATTCCTATATGCGTGGGTTACGTCAGCCAGAATTATCAACGTTGGCCCCAAATCAGGAAATCGTGAAAAATCATAATTTTTGCAGCGTGCAAAGTGTCACATTAGGGTCAATGAGTCGAAGGTCAAGGTAACCGGGATCTCTTTTCATCTGTATCACGTATGTCTCATATCTTGTGAGGTCAATAAATCAGAGGACAAGATCTGGTGTGTGTGGATACATCAAAGGAAGAATGGGGTGGGGTGGGTGGATGGTAATAAAGTCTCGCGACAAAAAACTATGTTAACTTTATTTTGGCCCCAAAATTAGGGAATTATAAAGAACACAATCTCTGTGCTATAATTTCATTTCAGGGATGTGTCGGGTATACCTCAGTGTTGTAACAAACAAGGACATTTCTGTGAACTGTTGTTAGGAGAGATACGGCGCCAGGTGAGAGACGTGAAACCAAAAACGATCCGACATGAATCGCACAATGCCCTCAGAAGCCTCGGGCTTAAAATATTTCAATAGGTTCTGATGAGGAATAATTGTCTTTTGATTGCAGCTAATAGTTTCTGAATATGCTACCTCAATGTTCAACTTACATCTGATCTGATGACAGAGGGACTGGCAATAGCATGGTTCGATTCCAATGCAATACATACTCCCCTCACACAATTCTGCATTATAGTGAGCGGCATGTGCTAACCCAACGAACTTGTATAAATAGGTCAAGGGTGAAGGTCAATGACAAGATGTATAGCATGTAACATTGGTATAAAACCCTTGATATAACTTGCTTGCTACTCTAGTGTGATTTATAATTTGTCCCCTTACTCTAACATCATAGTGAGGGATAAGTGTACGCTTGCAGGTTCAGTAAACCTAGACCTAATCATTTCTGAGAAGGTGATAACAAACATGTGTTGACAAATAAACGTTAATCCGCTAACCTGAATACAGAGAGAGAGAATAAAAGTTTAACGTCGCGTTCAGCAATGCTATGTTGCGACAATCAAACACAAATTCTAAATATTTCAACAAAAACAAGTCAACAAGCCAATAATCCAGAAGTAACCATCACAACACACCAAAAGCATGTACTTACATTGAAACTTATGCAACACACCGATTTCTCTCAGATAACCTAAAATACAGTCTTCATTTACACGGCTTGATAAAAAGAATCTCTTATAATCTTAAAATCTATACAGTCGATCCGAATATGTTTCCTTCTGAGATCTTCGTGGCATGAATACATATTGGGGATGGTTCCTTCTTGTAGAAAATGTTCGTGAGTAAATCGAGTATGGTCGATTCTATATCGCATGATCATGGCTTCATCGAAACGTTTCTGGCTACTCAGATGAATATATCCTAAAGTTTTATGAGACTCGTGAAGTTTTTTTATTATCTACAGCATCCCATAAAGATTGAAACAGCTTTCTCAGATAAACACAGATAGAAGGTCTAGAATCGCTATATTGGATTCCAACAGGATCAACCTGATTATCTAGGGCTGCCTTAGCCATTTCTCCAGCCTCTGTATTTTCTTTGGTACCAACTTGGCTAGCAAAAACAAAAAACAAAAAAACCCACACAACATCAATCTGTTGATTAAATCTGTTGTCATATAATTGTAAAATGTTCAAAATGGTGGGGCGAGTTGAAGTTCCACTCTCGCTCGCTTGGAAGCATGACAGTGAATCTGAGAATATGACATATTTTCCTCCTATAGTAGACCCAATACCTTCTAAAGCTAACAATGAACTTTTGGAGGTTTTAGTTTCGGAACTAAAGATAGTAGCACAGGCCACTCTATCATCATCCTTAGAACCAGCCGTATAAATAGCTTGATGCGATCTGTAGCTTTCTCTCAATAGATCAAATTCTTGTGTATACACGAGATGGCTCGTGTCTGCCTTTTTATATTTCGTCATTGTAATATCTATTTCTGGTCTTACAATGGATCAATCTCAATGACGTTCGGTCGTGCCTGAGAATTAAAAATATGTTGTTCACAAGAAAATAAAGACGGACAGGCAGACGTGCAGATCCAATTACAGACGGACGTAATTATTAGGAAGATACCTAAAAAAATGTTGAATCTTTAACGTCCATTCGGGACCTGGAACTGGTTTGTTCGGGAACTCATCAATTTTGTTTGGATATTAATTTTGACCTAAACAGATTTAAAAAATGTATCTAACATCAATTCAAACAGAAACCTTTCGATATCGGTTAAATCACAAAAATTGTCATGTGTGCACTTCAAATATACTAATACAAACTTAACCATGTTGACCAAAATAGCATCACGATGACCAACGATATAACTGATTTATATCTACATGTACATGATGTTCCCTATAGTGCCAGTTAAACTCTTGTTTTGCCATCATATTCTCCTTATGTTTCTTCACAACAAACGCCTTTCTGTCTCGATCGGATAGAAGCGTGGAAACAGCCATTGTGAAATGTTACCTAACGCTGTATGATCTCGATTTCCATAGGGGCATATTGGTGTATCTTCCTATGACGGTACTATATATGTTATCCGCTCACTGTACGTAATATATCCACGTGCTGTTCAGTTCTTGTCCATGATGAAGTTGATCATTGGGATTGATCATGGGATTGAGATTGATCATGTGTATTTAAGTATATCTTCATAGCTCTCCATGCCGTGACGGTCATATGATAATCATGATATGAACCAGAGCTGCATATTAAATATCGATATTTCCCCGCCGTAAACTGATGTAGATTTCGACAAACGTATTTGTGTGATGGGATTAGTGTTACAGTCTCTATAACTGCCTGTCGTCGACTTCCACAACTTTCACGCAAGGTCACATTCCTCAAGTGCTCCGAAAAGTCAGTATTTTTTTCATAAGATTACCGTCAGGCTCATATAAAAATAAGGTTAGACAGCGATTTTTCCCATCTAAATGCCAACTTCTTTCTGTGAAACGGAAATGGGAGTTGCGGTAGAACTGTACGTGTTCCATATAGCTAGTTTTGGTTTCCTCTCTGGATTGCCTTCTATGGGAGTCAAATCTATTTCTGTCGAAGATACGCAGTTCGCATTTCTGTTTCATAAAAACACAATGGCATGTTTTTAGATGGGAGAATTTAGACTCAAAATTTCAAACTTGTGTTAGATGCCATTCCAGCCTGGCAGTTCGTTTCTAATAACCGTGAGCACCTTTCGTATACACATAATCTGAGGATTTCTTTCGTCATACAATTTCACAAAATCGTTCATCTGTGTATCAGAGGCATTAAAGGCACTATCTTTTCCTCACTTAGGCACTAAACGCGAATTATATAACCAAAGCTGCCTACTTGCCCCCATTCCATCTCATTCGGACTGCTGCCCCTTCTGAATACACCCTAATATGACGCGCCCAGCGCTAGCACTTCATTTACAGACTGCGCTCTATTCGCGCTCTCTGCCATGTTCGCTAGCATTATTGGTTAATGCAATACTCTTGGATGACCCTTGGATCTGTTCGCTGTTTTGATGACACCTCGAATTGTTTACGATAGCTAGTCCAATTTAACTGTACATGAGCACAATCATTTTGCAACAGAGGGTAAAAACCGCTTCTCTTGTATCGGTAATGACCGGTATGCCCCTTCTAGGATAGAAGTATACTTGTTCTGTTCTCTTCGGATACTGCAACGATGCAGCTCAAATACTCTCAGCTCTTTCAAGGCGAGCTATTTCGGCAGGCATCAAATGCTCTCAAAGTCTCTCTGAGTGCTAAAGCAATACAATTTTATATAAGCCTCTAACCCTATCTTGCCTGCGTGATTTGGGGTGTACCACAACCTGGAGTGGAGGCTGATTCCGCCCTCGCCCTTCTTTATACACTACGGCTAGGGATCTGGTAATTACGACACAACATGCATGCGTCAAGCGCTACCAGAAATGTAAAAGTCCAAGATGGGCACCCTGTTGACGTTACAGAGGCGCCAGGAAGCAATTTCTGTTGATTTTGTCGGGTTTGGTGAGAAAGAAAACGTTAAATTTGTGAATTTTGGTCCTATTATTGCAGAAAAAGGCCGAAACTTTTGCGAAGAAGGAAAAAAAAATGACCAATTCATTATGATCCTGATGGGTGTCATTTTGAATATATCTGTGATCATTCACACCTGGGGATTTGCCAATGGGCTTAAAATGATGAAATACGATCAGCGACAGATACATGTAATATTCGTTTCCTAACTCCCATCAGTTGCAGAGTTATGGTAGCTAAACGTTTGACGGTAGCTATAATTTCATGTTTTCCTAAAAACAAGTAGACCATACCATGAAGTTGATATGTGATAGATTTAGGGCATAAGACAATGCAATCAGACCATCCAGCTACTATATGCACATCACAGGTACGTCATATTTTGGCGAGGTTTTCATTCACCGAAAAGATGAAAATGCACTTTTTCAAGGATTCCATCGCTGCATTTTGTGTTTACCCATGCTACTTCATACCTAAGATTATGCAAATAGGCCGAAAATGATTCCAGTATAAAACGTGGAAAGTCACAAAGTTTCAGCAATCAATGTCTGTTCGTCCTGGAGCTACGTTGAAAATTTTAATAGGGTGGGCAGATCTTGCAGAAACATGAATATGGGGTTCCATTCTGGACTGACCTGTCAAACAGGGTTCAATCATATAATCCCCTATTCGAGCAGCATCCACTAGAAAAACAGTCTTACTTAATATGTAGTAAATCGGTTGAGCACATAGTGACAAAACTATATTCCCTACTATTCAAGAACACAAATGACCCACTACGCCAGGTAGCCTGGCTTTTCGGGTAAAAAATATAAGAAAAAAATCGTCATACATTCGCTGCCATTTTTCGAGATACGGTTGCCAGAATTTAGGTCATTCCGTCTGACAGAATCACAGCGAATATGGGAGGTGGGCAATCAAACTGACTCCCCATTAAAGTTGTTCCCTATTGAAATTTTAAAAGGTTGTTTGGGTATTATTTAGTGCTGAATATTACAGGTACATTTTGTAATATCTCAGAAACCGTTTCACGCCCAGTCAGGTATAATGACCAATCAACTTAGATATAGAACTTTCTATATAAATGGCACAGATTTACAGATCCGATTACTAACCCAGGAGACGAAGTTATCATGCCCACGTGGACAAACGCCTCGACAAGGCAGATTTGCGAATTTCGATGGAAGTTAGTCCAAGTTCTTGGAGACAGGTGGTATATGCTTCACAATTAATGTAATGTACCAGGGAACACGTGATGCCAATTCTTCATCATAAATCAGAGAGAGACTCAAGCACGCATTGCGCAATTTAACACACACTGTGTCATGTCATCTTTCTCAAGAAAATCATTACTGGTGAGAACAGAGGATCCCTTACCACTTCATTCCAACATTTAGCTTAACAATCCCACCTGTGTCATTCATATTCAATCTCCTTCGTGGCGGAATGTGAAACCTGATAGCCTTAGTTATGACAGGGAAATGTATCCACGGATTAATAGACTCTACTTCGGAAATGGATCTTTATTCTAGCTGTCCTTCTATTTCACCTAAATTTCATATTGCCTCGCTTAAAAAATATCCGTGAAAAATATATTCAAAGTTCATTACAATAAAATAAAATGATATATAAATGTCGTGCATATACAAAATATGTCTTTATCAAAATCTGGTTCTACTTTCTAAGTAGAAACAGCCAACTCCAATACTTGACATGAGAGCATTAATGTTTAATATCTTTTATCCTTATTGGGCTCGAAGGGTCTTGCGATGCTACTCGAGAAGCCACTTTGAAAATATTTTTTGTTGAGGGTGGGGAAAAAGAATGCCCTGTGTCTTGCGCGATTCCTTACAAACTATTGAGCAACTGAATACTGAATGTCGCATCAAACACATGTAGGAACGGAGACGGTTGTTCTCCTAGGGGCAGAAACACTTCAGTTTCCGTCGGATGGTGAACAGAACGCAATATGATTGCTACTTCCATGTGCAACTGAGCAATAACCCTTTCCAGTATGATATGGTCGTTTTCAATTCTCACTCCTTAATTTTACAACTCTTGTTGAACATGACTAGGCTTTTCTAAAGGAATGATACATTATCATTTATCATTGTGCGTAGCACGTTTTGTCTGAATTAGATAGCGACTATAAGTTGTTTCACGACCGTCATTCGGATCTTGAATATAGTATTTCGGCATGTTATTCATAATACATATTTGATTGAAAATAAACCTGTATATTTCGATCAAACACAGGTAGAAACAAGCTGTATATATCATTGTTGTTTTTTGTTGTTACACCATTTCGCAATCCGTAAAGGCTTTGCGAATATGGACTATGAGGTAGAACGGGTCGTCACTGGGACAGTTGCGGTCCATTCGATGAAGTACGATCATGAACATATTTGGCCTGACGTTAACCGCGTGCACATGTATGTAATATCTTTGGAAACTCCCATTTTGTTTAAATCAGATGACAGTATGAAGATAAGTGTCTTCATGAAAAAGTTTTGAACGTTCATTTCCATGGTGATTTGTCGAATTTGTCAGTTGGCAAAAATGTATAGACAGTTCAAGATAGGATCACAATAAACAAAAGACTGTTATCGGACGCAACAAAACCACTGATGCATATTACTGGCAGTTCTATGGGGGTAGGCATGACCAACAAGTTGTCATTATCACGGCTGGAAAGCTCAGGTGATTGAAGATTATATTTGTCATTACCCCCCGCCCCCCCCCCCCTCTCATGGAAATAGGGCGGGGCAGACTCATTATATCTGTCACATCGCTACTAATTATTCTAAGAAAGCATGTCGACTCCCCTTTGTGTTACATATTTAACGAGAACTGTATGAGATTAGTATTATATAGGAAAAAGAGGGAATTTGATCTCATGAAGTTTGATTTCATGAGGTTGCAGCAAGACAAAAAGTCAAATTTCCCCATGTATTCAATGTCATGGCTTCAACGATACGCATACATTTACATATGACAGCAATATTCTTTTTTATTTATCATCTTCTATCAAGCTGATGAATAAATAATGAAATTTAAAAAAAATCAACATCTAGAAAATCGCCCGCCACCTTAACGGCAATGTTACCGTCATATAAGCCTGTATACAGGCAATATATTCTGGGACCACCGTATACCGTATTCTTGTAACAGAGTGCAGT
Organism: Hanleya hanleyi; assembly: GCA_036873755.1. Lineage (NCBI taxonomy): Eukaryota > Metazoa > Mollusca > Polyplacophora > Lepidopleurida > Hanleyidae > Hanleya > Hanleya hanleyi. The sequence continues at coordinate 49,134 of JAVTVY010026767.1, read as the reverse complement.
CACATGTTAAGTGTATGTCTGAACAAGACTGATGTCGAAATATATCCCGGATCTTTAAATTTCGCCGCTGCTGTTAAAAATGTAGCTTTCTTCCCTCATTGAAATAAGAAACCACCTCATAATCCTACTTTTTGTCTATTACCTTGTCGATAAAAGCTCAGTGAAAAGTCGATGCCCTTTTAACAGCGGAAGAGATTAGCTAAGGCCCTTCGGCTGAATTCCATAGAAGAATACCAACGCTGAAGAAAGATTGCGTTTCAGCAGTGACATTGAAGATCGAGCCTTATACTTTGCAGAATGGTGTATATTTGAAACCTAGCTAATACTAATTTCCACTGTGCGCGGATACCTTGGTCTTCTGAACTATCTACACGTGAAGCGCATTTTAATATCTATAACGGATCAGTCTCATAAAAATAGCTGTATAACTGGTATTCTAGTCTGAAGTGAGGTGCCGAAGGAGGCTTTCCTGTGGAGTTAGATGATTGCCCCTTTAAGCTCGTCAGACGTCGTCAACCTTTCACACCTATAACTTATCTCACTTCACTGAACTGAACATCCTACGAATTTCGAAATCCCGCTGTGATGTGAATTAGACATCAGTTGCTTTCATCATGTTCATCATCTGTCTGTTCTTTCTAAATTCATTTCTATCCATGTCAGTTGAAGGGATATTGCCAGCTATCCCATGTAAAGCTATAACACAGCGTATTTAGTTCGTAAATTATCTTGATTTACAGACCGAACATATGGGTTTTTTTATCTTCACTCGATGGGATTAGGTTTGCAGCTCAATGTAATAACCGGGATATTCACTCCATGTCTTTACTACATATTCGCATAAAGGCATATTCGCGAATAAAACGCATGGCATCAACAAATATTTCAACAAATGAATGACTAAATAAATAAATGAACGAGGAATTAAGGACGCAGTAACTGTTGCCTCCAAGGAGCTTGTTATTGTTAAATGTATCTGTTCATAGAACTGGTATATAACAGCTCATTGAAATTACGGTCATGTGATCAACGTTATAATGCTGTAGCTGCATCATGGTACAGCTGCACAGCTATTATCAGTTATATCCACTCTACATTTTCTCTCAGCAAACTGATGTAGAATAGAGACTTTTTGATGGAGTATGTGTTGTGCTCAGTCCGAAAGACCTACCCTCAACTTCCGCAGCTGCTACACGAGGTTACCGACGTACAGCCCTTCGCATTCACTTAGTCTGAAGATGTATTCTGTCAGAACAGTTGACGAAACCCTTCACCTGTAAATCATATATCTATACCAGCGGCACTGAAGAAAATTATTAACTATGTAATATGAATAATCTAACGGTCTGTGCCACAACACACACATCTACCTCAGCTTCGAACGGACACCCGTACTCGATCTGCTGTCATATTGTGCTAACTCAAGTTGTTAGTGGAACACGCCACAAATAACTGTTGAATCCACTCGACATTTTAATAAGACCTTGAACATTTTGCGGCCGTTTGTCCAATTTAGCTGTACATAAGAGCAAATATCTTGCCAAAGTGTATAAAAAGTGCATCCTCTTCCGTCGATCTCCGACATAACTCGTCTAGGAAAGGAGTGTTTGCTCTATTCTCTGGGAATACTGCAACCAGTGCAAACACCCTCTGCCCCATCAAAATGAGCGATATTGGAAGGGACAGACATTCAAACTTGGAGAGCATTCTGCGATACTTGTCTCGTGTACATATAAACCAGTCTTTATACGTTCCAACAAAGTACATTATCGTTTTTCTTTGGACCATCATGGTCACTTGGGTGGTGACCCAAATAAGCTCCGCAAACAGTTGACAATCAAATGACCCGATAGAACCTATGGACAAATTAAATTCACCTCAGACTCGTGGAACACCTTCCTCGATAATATTTCTAATAAAGACGAACCTAAAGATGACAAGAAAATGAGAGCTTACACTCCGTGAGTTTGTAGATTATCATATTGGGGTCATTTTGAGTCTATTTGCCTATCTTCCCCGAGCAAAGGATTATCGGTAAATTCAAAATGGCGAACACTTGGGGTACGAGAAGAGTGACGCTTGTCATTTTTCTTCAAAATTTCTGCTTTTATACGAGAAAAAGTGGACGAAAAATATTTTATTTCACAGAATAGTATTATTTACTAATTTATCATGCATTTTATTTTTTATATATTGACGAAAACACATGAATGAAAAATTAGAAAAATCTTACCGAAAAATCAACCAAAAATACTTGGTGTCCGCCACCACGTCACTTTGACGTCATCGAAGCGGGCATCTTTTTTTTTTACATTTTCGGGTAGATCTTGACCCGAGAATATCGAGTGGTAAGTTTCCGCTTCCTAGCTCATTGGATGAGAAAATATGTTGGGGCTGAAATGCCCATCCAGGCCGGAATGCCCATCCAGGCCTGGACAAGTCCCAAATTGTCCAGGCCAGATAAGTTTAATTCTTCGTAATCGACCGCCTTTGCGCCCAAACATGACGTACATGTTCGTGCGGTGTTCTTTCGGTGGAAAAACAACAGCGGCACGATTCACCTTACGCTGGCCTTTCCTCCAAAATATCTCCTGATTTCTGCAGCTTTCTTAGTTATGTATGTAGAATTCCTGAATATTTGCACTCACGATATTCCAGGGACCTCGATATATACTAAGAGAACAATCGCAGAACAGTTCTGTAAACATCACGTAGTCATGTCTGAAAGGCTGTAGAGGAGTGTGGTTCAATATTTTCGTCAGTGGGAAGAATTCTTTACACTATTGTGTAGTGACCTATATATTTGCATACGTATCTGTCGACTATAGAACTCGTTTCGGGAGCGGCCACTTGCTCCGCCGATGAAACTGGGAATGTTCCCTTTCTTACTACTTTCTTTACCGGTATAGCCAATTATGAGATACATGTAACATAGTCAGTTCCAGGTATTCTTGCCTTAGTAGCGTGCGTATATATCAAGGATTTGCTGGTTTTAGCCGTATCTTGCTTAGAACCGGCGAGGTTATCATGTCGCAATTCAAAATCTAAATATGCTAAAAACAGGTCCAACTATTAATCCGTGACACTACAAAGGATAATATTAATAATTAAAGTGGCAACCATGGGCTGCCCTATAGTCATGCTGCTTTCTTCGTTTCACGGATGTTATCACTGCAACTGGATTATGTGGCATATTATTATTTGTCTTCGAAATATATCTTCTGTTGCATGGTTCTCCACAAGCATGGCATTTTATTTCCTAATGCTGTCAGTGCGAAATTACGCGTAGAGAAGAACGAATGTGAGTCACTGCGGAAGTAGAACCTAAATGTAGAGTAACGTAGGCAATCGTTCAGGTCTATGAACGGGATAGAGATGGGAAACACTTGCTAAGTAGATCCATGTCTCTTGTCTTACATTTGCCCCGGTGAAACTTATTGGAAAGGTTCGATATGCACGACAGAAAACCACATTCCGGACGTCTGATCTTTGGCAGCAGTGACTCAGGTTAATAACAGTCCAACAAGCCGTGTAAAAATTCTTATTCGTGATTTCCTCCAAACCAAAACCACTTTCTTGAGTTTCTTAAGGAATTTACGAGTCAGCATTATACATACAAAAACAGTTAACTTGCAACAGATTGACAACAGGTGTGTGTAGGTAATTATTTTTGCAATTATTTAGTGGCATACGCCGGTATTACATGTTGCAATTTACAGGGACTCAGTTCTCTGAACAGATATCTCGGAAAATAATACGTGCGAGACCGGGTGTTGCCCAAAATTATCGCGAATACCCGAATAACAACATGAATTCTCTTCTCATCAGCAAGCTACGATGGAGTGCCCAATCAAACAACCACGATCTCATGGAAATACAAGAAACTTTGGATTTCGCATGTTATTAAATTCTCTGCAAAAGTAACCAGACAGGTGACCAGCCCTTCTGTTGCGTAAATTTATCTAAACTCTCCTATACACGGTCTCACTCGCATATTCGCAGACATTATTTATGCGGTGTGTCGTTCTTAATTAAGCGGCGGGTGTGGTGTTGATGTATGTATTATCAGATCACCAGAGAAAATTCTGAAAACATTTTCTAAGAACAAAAATGATACCTGTGAGGGTTTGTATCGTAACCACGCTTTTGTTTTAGTGGTTTCTGTGAACATCGTGAATGACATGACCGCACGACCCCTAGCACCGACGTCAGCGGTATTCTATAAAACAAACCAAGAGCAATGATGTGATAGCTCTGTGAATTCTCATGATGGAAAATGATGAATTACGTGACCGTTGGATTGAATAAACGACCGAAAGGGGAAAATTTAGTAGAATACAAGTAGAAAGCTAAGGGGACTTCATCTAAAGTTGTTTTAAGAGAACATATTACCTATGTTTAACTGTTCTGACTGTTGACTAATCGATTGAGCGGAATCTGACATCTCAGTACTCTGCGATATAGCATACACACTCAATTTTGTTATGGTGGCGCCTTCAACTGGTGCACGATATAATTCTCAGAGTATGGCCAGGAGAAGGAAAGAATTCTGCTTTTGAAGAAAAAAGTTTGGCGCAATTTCAATTTCGCACGGTACAACAGAAAATTGGATATCAACACCCAAGAAAGTTCTGACAAGCAAGGCCGAAAAAAAATTCTCTTCAGAATTCCAACAGGTGTTGTGAAAAGTTCTGACTATTGTTAAAATAGACAAATATACGTCAGTTCTGTCATTTTTTTAACGTAATTACCATTTTAAGGTGTTGTACGCTTAATTTTCTTTGGCAGTTACAAAAGTTCACACCGACGAAAAAAGTAAAATATAACAAATGTTGGGGACTAATTATTCCCCTGACTGTTGGTTTTTTAATAACTTGGGTCAAACACAATAAGATGTTTGTTGCTGCACGCAGTGCCAAATCACACTTTATGTGCATGTTGCCCAACAGAGCGAGAGAGAGAGTTGAATTTGACGTCGCGTTCACCAATTCATCATCCGAACTTGACCCAATATGGAGATTCCTTCGAAACACTACTTTGAAAATATGGGATGACATCGATATCAACTGGAAAATGTCGTCAATGTTGATGACCTATTAACTAAAATGGCGTGTAGAGATCAGTCAACTCTCTTCAAATGTTTGTTGAACTACTTATGTATATCCGTAGTCTTTCATGCATGAGGCTTGTTATTTCGGTACGGCGAAACCGACTTTTCTGTCAAAACCCAGATCGACAAACAAAATGTTACTTTCTAAAGATGAATCAATAAACAGAAGAAGATTCATACACATCATTTGATTCTTTCGTTCAACGAAGAAACCTTTACATTTAAGGGCTTTCATTCATTTGTGAAAAAATATTCCCACTTGCAAATGCCTAATCGATTGAACGGAAATAGTGGTAGTGCGGAACTCATATGTCTAAGTGTCCACAAAAATATGCCAGTTGTCTTATATAAAAAAAAGGAACAAACAAAACCTTCGGCGGCGAATCTCGGACATCTTGACATGACATTTCATCGGCTTTGAGAACTGGATAAGAGAAATGATGAATTCTCCAATATGAATATGAGGAAGTGGGACACGGGTTTTCGCTTGATTGACAAACAGGCTAGAAAATATGAAGAGCGGCCAGTTTCCCTTCACACCTCAACAACTAGGAAGACCAGCCTGTCGAATTCTACAAGAAATCCCACGTTTGCCCAATGGCATCGATGCTAATTACAAACGAACACTCATCCTTCTTCAATATACCTTTCTAAAACGTTCCGAAGTATACACCTTCCGTTAACTAGTTTTGAATTACATGCATTTGTTTCGCCAAATGAATGTAGTCGTTCTTGATAAAATTGGAAATTGGTATAAAATCCCTTATCTTTTTTATCCTGATATAGAAAATACAGCCAGGATAACTAAGAGGATATCCAAAATCAGTACCATGATTTGAAAGCTATCGATTGCAATAGTGGGATGGGTTTAGGCCGTGAGCCTGTGCATAATCATTCGACAACGTGTTTACAAGCAATTCGAATTCTGGAAACCTATTGGAAAATTATATCCAGTGAGTATCCGGTATTGGAAAGTGTGATGGTCGTGTTGGCATTTTTAGTACTATGGCCCGTACAGATTTATTGTTTGTCTTTCACAAACATGTTCTTGTTTCCTATTGTGAGCCGAAAACACGAATAATAAAAGTGCGGCTGAGATATAACACATAACGTCCGATAATCATTTATAGTCGTTTTTTGCTTACAAATCTGTCAAAATACCATCCAATATGACTTCTGGTAAGATTACCTCGTCCTCTGTATCAACCGTTACTGCATGGTTCGCATGTTTTCTTCAGGAGTTGTCACATGCTGTATGTTCAGTTACAATACCTATATCCATTCATTCATTGATTGATAAACTGGGATGTTATCGGAATTGCTTCTTGTCAACTGATGTTCTTGCCACACATGCCTGGCAAGAGAAGATCCAAAATTGAGCTTGCCACCACGATCAGAATGTAATGCATTTTTAATATATTATGAGAATTTATGATAAGAAAATAGTAATTTTGGAGATTATTCTGTTATAATTTTCGATTGTATGCCAATATACTAGTACATATTACAAAATGGCCAGCGCCGGTTTAGAGACGAAGAATGTCCGGTGGCTAAGAGTGTCCGGCCCCTATCTTCTAACTCAGCTAGGGCACTTTTCTCCACATTGGGAACAATTATCACCAGGACATTCTTATACATCACACGGGCATGTTGCTGTTTGGGTTATTCTGAAACATGTTGAAATGATAAGAGGTAGTATAAAGTTCTTAAGCTGTATATTTGCAATATTAAAATCATGTGATTTTACCAAGTCAAGTTTCTGAATAATTTTAATATCTATACATGGATTTGGATGCTGATCGCTTCATTAATGTAGAAGTATAGACACCATGGACGCCATCATGGACGCGAATGCTGACACATTGTCTAAATGTATACCTTCAGAAAATCTGGAGTAGCCTCTGACTTTAGATAAATCAGGTGCATATCCGACATCCAGTAGATAACTGGCGTCCACAAAAGTTTACATGTAAGCAATGCTTGATAGAACGGCTGTTGTCCCACAATCGGTCAGGTCAAATACAAGCTATTTTATTGCAATGACATTAGTAGCATTGTCGGTTAGTATCGTCTGCCTAAAGATACTAGTAACAAATTACATAGCATGCTGAGAACGAGTCCGGTTATTATTCGTATGTTTCTTCTCGATAAAATTCAATGAAAAAATATCAATAGAATGCGGGCGAGCAAAATGTAACACAGATATGATGTACCAAGTCATTCAAATCGCCAACTACCGACGTTAACTACCTCCCATGTTAATACACGCAAGACGTTTCTTCTGAAACATTTGAGTTCATAACCTCAGGATATGTACATTCTGTATCATTGAGCTGATAACCTGGGGATATGTACATTCTGTACTCACTGTATTCTGTATCACTGAGCTCATAACCCTAAGATATGTACATCCTCCATCATTGAGCTCATGACCTGAGGATATGTACATTCTGTATCATTGAGCTCATAACCTGAGGATATGTACAGTCTGTATAAATGAGCTCATAACCTGGGGATGTGTACATTCTGTATCATTAAGCTCGTAATCTCAGGATATGTACATTCTGTACTCACTGTATGTTCATTCTGTATCATTGAGCTCATAACCTGGGGATATGTACATTCTGTATCATTGAGCTCGTAACATGTGGATACGTACATTCTATATCATTGAGCTCATAGCCTGAAGATACATACATTCTGTATCATTGAGCTCATTACCTGAGAATATGTAAATTCTGTTCTCACTCTATGTTCATTCTGTATCATTGAGCTCTTAACACTAAGATATCTACATTCTGTATCATTGAGCTCATGACCTGAGAATATATACATTCTGTATCATTGAGCTCATGACCTGAGGATATGTAGTCTCTATAATTGAGCTCATAACCGTATCATTGAGCTCATAACCTGAGGATATGTACAGTCTGTATAATTGAGCTCATAACCTGGGGATGTGTACATTCTGTATCATTAAGCTCATAATCTCAGGATATGTACATTCTGTACTCACTGTATGTTCATTCTGTATCACTGAGCTCATAACCTGAGGATATGTACAGTCTGTATCATTGAACATAACCTGTGGATATGTACATTCTGTATCATTGAGCTCGTAACATGTGGATACGTACATTCTATATCATTGAGCTCATAACCTGAGGATACATTCTGTATCATTGAGCTCATTACCTGAGAATATGTAAATTCTGTTCTCACAAAATGTTCATTCTGTATCATTGAGCTCATAACACTAAGATATGTACATTCTGTATCATTGAGCTCATGACCTGAGACTATATACATTCTGTATCATTGAGCTCATGACCTGAGGATATGTAGTCTGTATAATTGAGCTCATAACCTGAGGACATATACATTCTGTATCATTGAGCTCATAACCTGAGGATATGTACATTCTGTATCATTGAGCTCATGACCTGAAGATATGTACAGTCTGTATAACTGAGATCATAACCCGGGGGTGTGTACATTCTGTGGCATTGAGCTCGTAACATGTGGGTACGTACATTCTGTATCATTGAGCTCATAACCTGAGGATATGCACATTCTGTACTCAGGGTATTTGCATTCTGTGTCATTGAGCTCATAACCCTAAGATATGTACATTCTGTATCACTGAGCACATGACCTGAGGATCTGTACAGTCTGTATCATTGAGCGCATAACCTGAAGATGTATACATTCTGTATCATTGAGCTCATAACCCGGGGATATGTACATTCTGTATCATTGAGCTCATAGCCCGGGGATATGTACATTCTGTATCATTGAGCTCCTAACATGTGGATACGTACATTCTGTATCACTGAGCGCATGACCTGAGGATATGTACAGTCTGTATCATTGACCTCTAACATGTGGATACGTACATTCTGTATCATTGAGCTCATACCCTGAGGATATGGACATTCTGTATCATTGAGCCCATGACATGTGGATACGTACATTCTGTATCATTGAGCTCATAACCTAAGGATATGAGCATTCTGTATCATTGAGCTCATAAACTCAGGACATGTACATTCAGTTTTTCTAATTCGTCGATATGTCTCATAATGCTTCGTGTATGTGGTAGGAATTGCACAGTATTCATCGAAACATTTATGCAATAAGTCATCGAAAATCCCCGACATCATATGGGCTAATGAGCACAAACAGCTGTCCATTTGATCTCGCTATTTGTGCGATAGAATATCGGACTAACAAATTACGCTGGACATCATATTCAAAACATCATGTCAACCGTCCGGAGGCTATCAGACAATTAAGAGAGGGAAAGGGGGAGAATTAAGGTTTAAAGTCGCGTTCAGCAATATTTCAGCTATATAGCGACCATGAAACAAAATCCTAAGTATTCGAATTAATAACTTAGTAATCCAATAAATTAAAATATACACACATTAAAACTTATACAACAAACCGATTTCTCTCAAATAACGTAAGATACACTCTTCTTTCACCATACTAAAAGATCTTCTAAAGTAGCTGCTCGATGAAAAGAACCTCTTACAATCTTAAAAACCATACAGTCGATACGAATATGTTCATTGTGAGATATTCGTGGCATGGAATACACCATGGGACTGGCTCCTTTTTTAGCCAACAGGGAGCATATATCCCATATCGTGTGTCACTGTTGCAAGAGACTGGCATGTACCGATTACTAACCACATGTCCAATGGCAACCTGTAATTGCAATTGTTCTTTCATGTAATGATTGCAATATCACCTGGCACCACGGTCATATCGACGGACGAGTCACCAGTAACTTTATAGCTGATTTTTAATAATGGCTGCGAGGAGGCCCCCACGAACGATAATTTGCAATCAAATGTAAAAGTTCCCATCTGGAGCAGTGCAATACAAGCTTCGTTTTGAAAATACGTATTGCAGAGACCGTCTTGGATAACTCATACTCATTTTCTCGCTTCACATTGAGACAAATCTATCCAGGAGCCTTCCACTAGAATAAATGTGTCGCTATTGATTCACGAGATGCCGCCAACACAGTGAGTTTGGGTAACTTAAGGAAGAGTATTCGGGAATTATCAGGGTGAAGAGTTTAAGCGATCATTCTGACTATCCTTATCTCCCTTACCTGTTAACACAATCCGTCGCCAGGAGTAATTTAATCGCTATTTGGTGATACTTGAAACAATTGGATAATGGACGGTACGTACTACTTTAAACCAGGTCTTCGTCCTGTTCGGATGGACTACCCTATGGTTCGTTTGCTGACGGATATAGAACCATGTTATCACATCCCTGTTGACTGATTGTGTCATGGAACATTCCACGAAACCGGCAACGCTATATAATTTATCAATCGCATAACACATCCGAAAGAAACCTTAGTTTGCTATTCTTTCATTTCCGTTATATTTTCTCCGGTTGATTGTGTTTCTTTTACGTTGACAATGTTATTGTAACACCCACAGTCGTTTCAGGATTGACATAGTCTGGTTCTTCGAAAACCACACATAGGTCATCTATATCAGTAAACCATCAATGATTGTGTGAAATTTCCATTCCGTATAATTAATTTGTTTGGTATGTGATTATCCAATTCTGATATTTTGGAAACACGATCTGTGACAATTTGAGACTGTGCTTTGATATTGTGTCGTTGAACATGCATGCACGTTGTGAATACATTATTCAAAGCTTCTGGGTATAGCGTAAATCCATCCGGGATTCTACTTTTCAAGTTAATGAAGTCCACTCTATTTGCTACTATTTTTAATTCGTACCGTTTGGGTTATTGCATTCATAACATAATTATTCCTGGCAACATTGAACCTGTTAACTACATATGCTTGTTTTGATACAATCACATTGGAAAGGAAAACCCCAATACCCATCTCTGATATGGTTCTATCGTGTTTCAGGTCCGATATTTAAATATCGTGTTTCACACATTAACATGTCTTCTCTTGCATTTAAAACAGTCGACACTCCAGTACTCCTACAGCTAAGTAAACAATTCATCGCGTCGTGTAGCCGGCGAGTTATCGAATAACTTCCATTCTCATAGCTTCGCTCGGTCATCGGTCAGCTGGACAGACCAATGCGTGAAGGACTTTAAAGTCGTTGATGTACTCGTAATGCTTCCTGCGTTGTCTTCTGATATGGGAATGAAGTTATTTGTATTGACCGGAATGTTTTTCAACCCCGACCTCCTCGGGATAATGTAACATTACTAAACCAACAGACCACACGAGTCAGATCCAGCATTCAGCAGCTATTTTCGACTGTTTCTTCTATCTAACGGTCACATAGTTAATCACTTTCCACCAAAAAAATAGGATCATTATATCATTGCTCTTGGATATTTGTTATCTAATATCGCTCAAGCTAGGAACCGTGTGTTCATGTCATCCAAGATGTCCACATGAACAACAGCAATAAAAGCGTGGCTGAGACACAAATCGTCACAGGGATCATTTTTGGTCCTTGTGGTGTTTTCAGATGTACAGTCAGAATACTGAACTGCTGGGTAAAATGACTTCATGCCAGTACGACAGCATATGAAAATGTACATTGTATGCAAACTGCATAACTTGTTAAGGAGGAACTACAGTCTTTGTATCAAATTTATGGGATTTGCTACAATAAAGAAACGGTTAATAATGCTTTCAAAGATTAATTTTAACCCTGAGAGAAATACATAATGAATGTTACTCTACATGCCGCTTTGCCAAGTGGTTATTTAAACACAAATGATTTCAAAAATCCTTCAAAAACATATTCGTCTTGAGAATTTTTTTTTTGACATTTAGAAAGTTATCATATAACAGTAATTTCGATATTTGGAGATTACACTGTCTTAGTATATCACTGATTCTAGTGCTAAAAATTGACCGAGACCCATGGGGCATTCGAACCGTCGACCACCAGAGTAAGACACCTAATCACCAGCACTACCCTTACAAACCAATAAGCTGGGGAATTTGTGGGGTTTATGTCGGGCAAGCTGTGTAGGGATCATGTGGGGAATGTGTAGGACAGCCAATGTGGGGAATGTTTAGGGATTTGGTAAAATCTCCACATTAGACTTAGTCGTGGAAAAGGAGTTTCTTAATGCTGCTTAGCTGAATTAAATCCCCGCACTATCCCAACGTCAGCCCCACGTGTTCCCTACGTGTGGGGATGATGCGGGGAACTATATTTAAAGCTGGTATGGGATCGATCCACAATATTCCTGCAGTAAGTCCAGCATGGTACAGAAAACCCCACAATATCCCCACGTGGGAAATCTGCGGGGCAGTACTTCCAGCATGGGACAGAAAACCCCACAACATCCCCACGTGGGGAATCCGCGGGGCAGTAATTCCAGCATGGGATGGAAAACCCCACAATAACCCCAAGTGGGGAATCTGCGGGGCAGAAAACCCCACAATATACCCACGTGGGGAATCTGCGGGGCACTAATTCCAGCATGGGACAGAAAACCCCACAGCATCCCAATGTGGGGAATCTGTGGGGCAGAAAAGCCCACAATATCCCCATGTGGGGAATCTGTAGGGCAGTACTGGACCACTTCCAGCATGGGACAGAAAACCCCACAACATCCCCACATGGGGAATCTGCGGGGCAGTAATTCCAGCATGAGACGGAAAACCCCACAATATCCCCAAGTAGGGAATCTACGGGGCAGAAAACCCCACAATATACCCACGTGGGGAATCTGCGGTGCAGTAATTTCAGCATGGGACAGAAAACCCCACAACATCCCCACGTGGGGAATCTGCGGGGCAGAAAACCCCACAATATACCCACGTGGGGAATCTGCGGTGCAGAAATTTCAGCATGGGACAGAAAACCCCACAACATCCCCACGTGGGGAATCTGCGGGGCAGAAAACCCCACAATATACCCACGTGGGGAATCTACGGGGCAGTAATTCCAGCATGGGAGAGAAAACCCCACAATATCCCCAGGTGGGGAATCTGCGGGGCAATAATTCCAGCATGGGACAGAAAACCCCACAATATCCCCACGTGGGGAATCTGCGGGGCAGTAATTCCAATTTGGGGCAGAAAACCTCACAAAGAGGTATGGCAACATCCCCATAGTAACCCTACAATATCCCCATGTGTGGGGATGTCGTGGGGTTGTCGCCCCCGAATGTACCAACAATAGGTAATTTTCCAGGTAGTTATTTGGGAGTGGGGAATGAATTGGGCAGAGCACTCTGCAGTATCACCACAAATGGGGAAATTACGGGGCAGCGTGCACAAAACGCCATCTGTACGGAATTCCTGGGGTGTGGGGGAGGGGGGCATCTTCTATCTATAAGGCATGTCATTTGTACAGACTGTCTAGTCTGTCCGGATTGCTCCTGCAATATCATCCATCCCTTAAAATAACCACCAGCAGAAGCAAAATCCACGCATATTTCACCTTTTATTCTTTAGCAGCATAAAATATACATTGTACCATGTCTTAAAACACCTGAGCACAAAATGGGAAGCACATTGAAAGTCTGTGTCAAGTAGAATGGTTTTTCATCCCTCAAAGGTTTAAAAAAATCTGTCTTGGTCTTTTCCCACCTGTTGTGGGATGGCCTTTAGCATTCCTTGGGGGACTGTCGTTGTCATCGTCAGAGGATGACGAATCCACGGCAGATGAGGGTGAAGCTGAAGAAGAGTCCACCAGCTCTTCTGACATGTGGAGATCATGCTTCTTCATTGGTGTTTTCTGGCGGATTCTACCTGACCTTGCTGCATCATGGCATTTCTGAGTGATGCCTCTCCTTACTTTGGACCACGGTGTGCCCTTGAACTGGCTGCAAACATAACCTGGAAGTCAAACAATGAAAAACGATTAGTATATTCTGAATGCCCGAGCTATCGTAATAAATTAATACAGGAAACAAATATGGATTATGGACGCGGATATTCTCTGATGGACGACGGCTGGATTATGAATGACGGACTAGACGCTTGTAATACAAATATTTCAGTTTTATGATGGCAGTCAAACAATGACCCCTACAAAACTGGCTAAAACAAAACACAATAAATTCAGGTCACTCTCATCACTGATCAGACCATTTATGTTCATATAACTAACGGCATAGAACAAGTAATAACATAGAACAAGTAATATTTTTTCAAAGGTGATGGTACGATAAGGCGGGATTTTGGCCTATACGTGGTGTGGTTGAAATCGAAAAAATAAAATGTCCTAAAAATACTTAGGTTTTAATGTAACGGCAAGAGAAAATATAAGTACACAATATGTGAAAGTTTTAGTGCGGTTGCGTTATGATTATAGTTATCACATGAAACTGAAATCCACAGCTTGTGCTATTTCGTGAAAAAAAGGTCTAAATCTAGTCCTTCCGACACGTATTTAGACGCGAAGGACCCCTTGGACCAGAACGCCATTTAACCTGGTGTTGTGTGATAACATTATATTCCCACTGCTGGAAGATCTTTTTGGTCCAAGGGGTCCTTCCTACTAAAAAAATGAAAGTTATGATTCATAACGTTTGAAGTTTTCGTAAGTAGATTAAAGTGACAAAATAGCCTGTTGCAGTTGCTCATATGTCGTGTTGTAGTGGATACGCACGTTGGATCACAAGCGCCTCAAAATTTTCTTTTACCGAGTTCAATTCCCAGGAGGTCAACATGTGTGACGTCGACAAGTTATTTCAATCTTCCTCATTTTTGTAAAAAAAAACAAAAACATTCAGTATATCTGAAATAAGATTTTAGGCTATCATTGACATTATGAACCAATTAAAAGTAAAACAAGCTGAATAGCTAGCAGGTCCTCCGCCAAGTAGCCTGTTTGAGAGCATACAGCATATACCCTTCCAATATCTTGGGAAGTGGATATGTGTATGTGGAAGGAGGCGTTTATCTGGAATTGTTGGAACAAGTTGAGGAGGTTTGGGAAGCAGTAATGGGTAGTGTAAACCTGGAATGCGAGTCTATAGTTGTGTATGGATTTGTGGACGGTGAGGTTTATACATCGATGGGTGGAATAGATCTCAAAATATCGCGTTCACAACACAGATGGGTACAATATGGGCGAGTGAAATGATGGCCAATTGCAGCCATATTGGATTACATACCACCTCAATGAAAAATCAATACCAATGACCGTCTAACTGATGCGAAGCACCTTCTCAATTTTGAAGTCAATCGAACGAATTGTTCTCACGATACCGCGTTCACAAGATGCAGGACAGGCGGAATCAAAGATGGTCAATGGCAGCCATCTTGGATTACATACTACCTCAATGAAAATCAATACCAATGGCCAGCTAACTGATGTGGAGCACCTTCTCAATTTTGAAGTCAATCGGTCGAATTGTTCTCGAGATATCGCGTTCACAAGATGTGGGATGGAAGGAATCCAATATGGTCAATGGCAGCCATCTTGGATTACGTACCTCAGTGAAAATCAATACCAATGGCCGTCTAACTGATGTGAAGCACATTCTCAAGTTTGAAGTTGATCGGTCAATTTGTTCTCGAGATATCGCGTTCACAAGATGCGGGACGGACGGACGGACAGACGGAAGGACGGACGGACGGCTAGCATTTCCAAGTCCTCCCACCACTTCATGGCGGAAATATTGTTTGCCGATGACACGGTACCGTGTGGACATTACGGGCCAGTCAAACGTTGAACTCGAACGATCAGTCGCTACCTGTTACAACGGCAATATATTCGCCTAAATTGTGTATTTATTCTCCAATATGTGCATATAAAATCGACTGCAAATCCAACGTGGTGAAATAATAACGTCTTGGTACCGAACATATGTGAAGCTATGATGGTTCACCGTAACATTCAGTCCATTGATTGACAGTTGCCGCCGAGGACAAGTTGTACATTTCATTGTGATTGACAGATGAAGAAATGTACATTCCTGTGAGTCGGCTGGCTGTGGGCAAAAACCCCGCCTTACAATACCATCTCGTTTATATACGAAGCTGTGCATCTGAAAACCTCTCGATTCTTCGATAACTCCAAGTTATCAGGCCACGGAAACCTGATTCATAGTGAGCAGTTTGATGGTATTCGAGATATGGATCATTAATGATCTTGCATGAGGCTTTCTATGGTCCTGGCCCTATGCATGCGTGATGCAAGTTAAGCTTGCCTAGGAATTATCATTCTCACGGCTCACTTTCGTATTGAACAGTTGAATAGTAGGTATCATTAATGATTTACATGATTAAAGATGGCCACCAAGGCCTCTGCCCGATTTGAAAGTCTCTTGATTCATCAATGATGTATCCCAACATTTGTATCGAACAGTTGAATGGTATGGTATCAGCGATATGTATCACTCATGATTTTGCATAAATTAAAGTTTCCTGGTATATCAATGATGTTTTCCAACTTTCTATGGAACAGTTGAATGATATCTGAGCATCTTCGTGTAAGTTAAGACTCCTTGACCAACTAATAAGGAAGATACAGTCCAGACAACAATGCAGCAGTTGTCGCTAAAGACTCATAGCTCGGTGGGAGATCATTGAAAGGAGAAGTAAATAGAACCTGGCAGTGTACATTCACAGCATACTGGTGCTCTTCAATGTAAGTTTCAAACTTGTCCTGTCATTAGTAACCAGGATATGGACTGGATAAGCATATATTGAAGGGCCATAACTCTGGGAGAATCATCATGACAGGCAAAAGAATGTGACAACGCACATCAGTAAGGTACTAAGCATCTTCATGTATGTATCGATCAAATAGCAGCTGAGATATCATCCACGGTACAGTTAGGCAATACGAAAGTGATTTCTGTATTCCCTTTCATGGGGGGGGGGGGGGGGGTGACAGCCGCCAACCTTGGCAATGTGTAACTGATGTGTTCCATGTTCTCCTAACAGATATGAATAATTTACTTCAACTTACACTATGTCGCTCAGCCAGTTCCTGTGACACAAAGCCTGGGAGAGGTGTGTCTACATTGATCTTGTTTGGGAGAAGTTTGTTGCCATACTGTTTCTCCAGAAAATACAACTTTGTGATTTTTTCCATCGTCACTATTCGTGAAGACTGCAGTACCAACAGGGACCTGTTTTACCACTTAAAAGACAATAAAAAAAGTTTTATAAAACATTTCATCAGAAGGCAATATGGATCTATTACTGGGAACATATTTGAAACAACTTTGAAACTCTTAACCCCTTATGTACAGTAAGCCAAGGGGCTGGCCCTGAAACATGACCGATAAATAATAAGCTACAAATAACTGGTTTGACACCCCTTTCCCCACAACTGGTGGGACATCCCACCTCTTAGAAATGAACAGGATATCACAGTTTTTTCTCAGACATGCAGTGATCATAAGATTTCCTCACCTCCAGGTGTAACTTCCTTTCCTTGTAGGAGAGGATAACTGGTATCCACATGAGGTCCACAAGCCAATCTAATACATTATCCTGTTACCAATTCACACAATGGGTTGGGTCCAGTTTTTGCCTGTCCCTATAGATCATTGAAATACAAACACAATTATTTATATTAGATAAAACTCAATCAGGGCAGTATACATTCTGTAGCAAATTATTTTGTTACCTGAATAGAGAGGCAGAAATGCATTTTAGTATCAAATTACATTAAAGGAATCTGTCATTCTGATCTGCCCGATCTTGCAGACCAGTGATGCCACTGAAGACCAGTACATGCCAGGCAAGAAACACAGATAGGACCAACAGAATACTGTTAAACGTGACAGTTTTATAGTCTAAAGTACCGGTTACAGAACAGAATTTCATATTTTAAACTGTGCTCTCAGCCTATTTCACTTGTAAACAGAAAATTCATTCCGTTGCAAATAAAAATCAATTTTCCTTTCCATTGAGAGCAAACTAATGGAGGTAAATGTAGGTGAGGTGTTCGGCCAACGACATACAAACTACCATACATGTATTTCTAATTTGATGATCATACTTCTAGTCAGCTATGCATTAAACAGAATAAAAAACAAACAAACAATTCATATTGCAATAATGAAGTGTATCAATGACTAGTAATTAATCAATCCAGATACAGTCATTGAAGGGATATTTACTCTACCTTGGAGTCACTGTTCAAATCTTTGTACTCTTCTGATGGGGGAATGTCCATGACATGCTCTGGTTCCATGACAACATCACCCTTGAAATTATCATTTCGGTCATATGCTTGCAACCTGATAAAAAAAAGATGTATTCAATAGGAGTTTTGCATCTCCCCCCCCCCCCTATCCCAATTTATTTATTATTATTTTTGTTTTTCAATAATAATAAATACATTCCTGGCCTGGAATAGTTTCATATACAGAAATTTTTCTCTGTTCTTTCCATATAGCATGACTGCCCGGTTATTGGACACTTTTTATGAATAAGAGTCTGCAGGTCGGCCATGCAACCACGTATGGCCGAGAAAGTAACACTGGATAAAAGACTACATCTTCAGTGATAAATCGCCATAAAAAAATATTGAAGAAAAAATACGGGGAGAGACTGGGAACAGTTGAAACGCAGGGACCATTCACGGCATGAAAATGCAAGTTTGCGCCCAGTTATTGGACACTTTTTCAGTGATGGATTTATTTGAAACTAATCAACTTATTGTCATATTGTTTATCCCACAGTCTTTAGTAAACCTCCAAGAATATTTAAACATGAATCAGCACTGAAGCCCACAAATGAGTTTTGGAATGAGAGTCGAAGATTCAATCTGTTCTAAATTTTGCAGTTTTTGGGAGTGTCCGTTATCCTTGGCTGTCAATCAGTGCTATTGCAAGTGTGAGCCACATGTCATGCTATCGTAAACTGGCTGATCCCCGGAATTGTTCTGTTCTTAGACGGAGTGGCGGGGAGAAATTTACATCGTCTGCCAAACGCTGGTCGCGTTGCACACTAAGACTCAAAATGAAGATTCTCTATATTTGTGGGAACATTTTCAGTAAAATTTCGCTGAATTTAATCAAACTTGCAATCAGGAATGAAACTGAGAAACTGGAGGAAATTTTCTAACGCATTTTTTCACCCAAATTTGTGGCACTATTACCGACCCGCATGAGGGCTTAACGTAGACAAATTCCGTGAGTAAACATAAATTTATTAGCATGTCTTTGTAACTCTACTGTAAAATTAAATTTGTATTACAGTTGTCATGTAATATTCCCAGAAAATAGCCCCACTGGGTCTAGGTGTCCAATAATAGGGCCTGTCCAATAACCGGGCAGTCATGCTAAACATATATTCTGACCGGACAGATCACCATATCAAATCTAAAACTAGCGGTCAGTAAAATTAACTTAGTGATATCGTGTTGGTTCGAAAACAGGTGATTTCACCCCTGTACCTTAACGACCAGCTGTTTGAATATCCATCCCGTTTTAGGGACAGAAATTTTTAAATAAATCGGAAATAAACATTCACTTTTTAGGTCATAACAGTAATACTGCGAACAGTTTGTAGGCCACGAAAATGGGGTGCACGTCAATAGGTATAATACGATTTGACATGTAAATCAAAACACCTTACCGCTCGACTAATTCATGTTTTCTTCCCGATAGTTTAGCTTTCCGTTTCCTCAGTTCATCCTTTATGTCTTTCAGCGTCCATTCTTCGTATTTATTCGCCATCTTAACGTCTTGGTGAAGAAAAATCAACCAAGTTCGTAACGTATATTTTTGACAGCAGCTTCAACATGGCACTCAGGAAAAGACAACTCCTACAGCGGGACCGACAAGACACGTGGCGCCGCACAGCGGCAAAATCACTTACGGTCCCTATTGTGTGTGACAGAGGTGATCATATAATACTATCTGGGACGAATACACCCAGGTTATAATTAGTTTATATGCTACAAACGTTGGAATCCTAAATATACTCAGCTACAGCACAGACAACGTGTTGTACTTTACATGACATTTACATTGAATAAATCATTATTGGAAATAGAATTCAAATGCGGAAGACAACGGTATAGATGTGCAGTCAACCGTGTCTCCACCAAAACAACTTAATTTCGCTAACATTCAAAATTGTTCTGACGTCATTTCTCTTCATTCGTTAACATATATAATTACATAGACTTTCCAAGTCAATCTTTATCTCTCTGGTGAGGGGTAAATAAATTTGCCATTAGTAATGCAAGTGAATGAAAAAATAATCTTTTTATACCTATTACGTCTGTCGAGCCATTAATTTTAATATAGGTAAAATTACCAATTATATCAATTTACAGTATAATGAAACTGATATATTACAGAAATTTTGTAGAGGTTAATATATTTTTGGAAACCAATATTTATCTTGTCTGACCACTCATCTGTCATCATCCTAAAAAGGTGATGATATTTCCACCTTTTTAGGGTGATGACCAAGGATGGCCACTCGTCGTTCATCACCCTAAAAGGGTGATGACTGGATCTCATCACCTTTTTAGGGTGATGGATTTTGTCGTCACCTTTTCTCATCACCCTTTTCATCACCCTAAAAGGGTGATGACCAGACCCCATCACCCCAAAAAGGTGATGGCCCATCACCTTTTTTCTGACTGTGTGGGGTGGCGGATCCTTCTTTTCGACGCTTCTGAACTGAAACTGAATCTTTACTGTTTTAAGAAAACAGAGTTCACAGTCTGCCTGCATGATCCCCACATTTATCTCACACTATATGTGCAAATAAAATATCGCCCCACTTCAACCCCACTCTCGTCTTAGGCTATGCCTGAAAGAATGCTTGCCCAACAAAATCCCCACGTTTATCTTAAGCTATGAAAACGGCGAGCATTTTGCCCTACATCATCCCCACGCCGGACTTAAACTTTCAGCACAGCCCGGCACATTCCCTACATTGGAATTTGTCTACGAGCGCTGGAAAAAGTTCACCCCACCTAATCCCTACAAACAACTCAGTCGATTAACTCCGAAGTTCATTTTCCCTACACCAGCCCCACGTTACACTTTGAATATGTAGCAGATAAAGTTATGCCCTACATCATCCCCACGCGGACTTTGAATTCTCAGAACTGTCGCTCATTCACCCGTCATAATCCCCACATCCGCCCTACATAATCCCCATATTTATGCTAAATTTGCATAACCGTGGACAGCTGCCCCACACAAACCCTACATTATCTCCACGAGGAAAGTTCCAATCCACGATTCGCCCCACACGAACCCCACGCGCCCACCAATACCCCACACTTTCCCTGCGCAATCCCCACGTTTATGTTTGTAAGGGTATATATCGGCGATCTAAACCACTCAGCCAACGGGACTCCCACAAAAATAAGAGGCAGCAGACCGGTAACCTTGAAAGCGAACATACAGTACCCCTCAGATGACTGAACACATTGTAAGATATTTTGTTTTGTCATTTAGAAAGTGACCTGTGGGAGCTGTGTCAATACGGTCATCAGACGGGTACTGTATGTTCACTTTCAAGACTACCGGTCTGCTACCTCCAATTTTTGTGAAGGTCCTGTTGGCCGATTTGTTAGATCACCGACATATAGTGCTGGCGATCAGGTGCCTTACTCTGGTTGTCGCTGCTTCGAGTCCGGCATGGGTCTCGGCCAATTGTCAGCAATAGAATCTGTGCTATACTAAGATAGTGTTATCACAAAATAACGAAAATACTGCTATTCGTCATACATGTATATATATTCTAGGGACTGCTAATTACAGCTGGTATATATCATATTTACCGCAATCCATATACCTTTGAACTGATGGGTATTTCTGAGCTATTTTCTTTTAACCCTATCTGGCCTGGGCTTTTTGGGACCTGTCCTGGCCTAGGGGGCCGAAATGGCCCCCCTAATTATTTTTCTTACCCCTTGAGCTAGGGGGCTGAAACTTATCACACTATACCCTTGGGTCAAGCTCTACCAGAAAATGTAAACAAATCCAAGATGGCCGCTTTGATGACGTCACAGTGACGTCATTTTCAAAAACGGCATTTTTTGGTCGATTTTTCGATCAGATTTTCTGAATTTTTTATTTATGCAATTTCTCCGCAAAAACTGCATGATAAATTAGTCAATTTTAATGTCATGCGAAATAAAATAGTTTTTTCCCGCTTTTCATCGCGGAAAAGCAGAAATTTTGAAGAAATATGACAAAAACATCACTTTTCTGGTACCCCACGTGGCCGCCATCTTGAATTTACCCATGATCCTCTGCTCGGGGGGTTATGCAAATAGGCTCAACATGACCCCAATATGATAAACTATAAAGTCACGAAGTTTCAGCTCTCCATTTTTTGTCAATCCGAAGATAGCGCAGAAAGTTTGGTAGGGGGGCCATTATGGCCCCCCAGGCCAGGTAGGGTTAAATGGGTATGTCGATGAAGAATTAACGGGATGTGGCATCAATAAGATTTATGGGTTCTGGATTACCATGTCATGGTATCCCTTGTCACAACAAGAGAAATAATCTTGTATTTCACTTCAGCTTTATTTTGAAAGAGTGAGTGTGCGCGTGCTCACCATGTAGGAGATGGGCACTCACATTTAGATATAAAATTACGGCCTGCATCAGTTAAAACCTTTCACGTTATTATTTGTCTAACAATATACCAGTTTCTATTATCCCACTGTGCTGGTCACGCTACTCCATCAGACTTGACAAACAGTCTCTCTGTAATGACTTTTCTTCATAGCCGGCCATTACTCCACAATTTCCTGCTAATTTACAATTTTATTAAAAACCATTGTACTCGCTTGATTAGCTCATCTGTCGTTAATTTCATTTAAAGCATCATTGACGTCAGTGCACGAAATTGTCGATAATGTGGGAATGCTACGCATGTAGCCCATGAATATCGCTGACAACTGTTTCTTGTAAAATAATGGGTCATTACTCAAACATGTGTACTTCAAGTCATAGTGAAAATAACTTTGCGATCTATAGTGTTCTTTTCGGAATTGTGTGTTATCGAAGTGACAAACCGTCTTGTTCTCTTTGTTGGGTGAATCAAACGACAATGTACGTGATGTATGTTATATTGGCATTGATTATATTTGCTTGTGGAGCCTTTGTAGCGTGGGATAATGAGGCATACAATACGTACCATTATCGTGTCTTTCAACGGGACTGTTATCGTTTGCCCTATCCCGTTTTCTGTATGCTATTCACCAACAATATTTAATTCAAGAGGTCTATTTCCGGCTTTATGTTTGTTGAAGATAAAAGACGAAGCAAAAATGTTATATTACTTATTGATCATGAAATTGTGGTTATATGTTTGCCAAGCACATCTCTCAACAGGCAATCCTCTGAATATGGTACAAAAATATATATATTAAACAAATTATAAAAGTTACTAATAGGGCCGAGGTCAATAATAATGATGTTTTACGTAGATGGACTTCATGTACTTATCTCTTCGGAACTTTTGGAAATGGAACAAAAACGATTAATCTGGACCTCTTTGCGATATTGCTTCTGATTGGCTTACGTTACATTCGATCAATATGACCGAAGCCAACTAGTTTCTACCAAATAATGAGATTAAACCATGCATTAAACCAAAAACTCCGTTTTGCCGTTGCACATTGACCACGCATTTAGAAGAAAAAATGTTCTGGGAAGAATCCCTGAACATACAAATGCTTCTTCAAAGAAACTTTCGGTTCGAAAGTGTTCGATGCTGGACCAAAGTTTTCTTCATAAGGGACCAACTATTGGTCATGTCTTTAATTTTGAGGTTGCTACTTCAGCTGCTGCGGGCGATGAAAACAATCTGTTAAAATCAATGTGTTCATGATAAATTAGTGTCACTCAGGGTTTGAAGTTTTGTAAGGAGCAGGTGAATAACTGGCTGTGCAACTAGCTGCTGCGGGCGATGAGACCAATCTGTTAAAATTAATGTGTTCGTGATAAGTCAGTATCACTCCGGGTTTGAAGTGTTGTAAGAAGTAGGTGAATAACTGGCTGTGCAACTAGCTGCTGTGGGCGATGAGACCAATCTGTTAAAGTTAATGTGTTCGTGATAAGTCAGTATCACTCCGGGTTTGAAGTTTTGTAAGAAGTAGGTGAATAACTGGCTGTGCAACTAGCTGCTGTGGGCGATGAGAACAATCTGTTAAAGTTAATGTGTTCGTGATAAGTCAGTATCACTCCGGGTTTGAAGTTTTGTAAGGAGCAGGTGAATAACTGGCTGTGCAACTAGCTGCTGCGGGCGATGAGACCAATCTGTTAAAATTAATGTGTTCGTGATAAGTCAGTATCACTCCGGCTTTGAAGTTTTGTAAGAAGTAGGTGAATAACTGGCTGTGCAACTAGCTGCTGTGGGCGATGAGACCAATCTGTTAAAGTTAATGTGTTCGTGATAAGTCAGTATCACTCCGGGTTTGAAGTTTTGTAAGAAGTAGGTGAATAACTGGCTGTGCAACTAGCTGTTGCGGGCGATGAGAACAATCTGTTAAAATCATTGTGTTCGTGATAAGTCAGTATCACTCAGAGTTTGAAGTTTTGTAAGGAGTAGGTGAATAACTGGCTGTGCAACTATTGAATTAATTGTTATAATAAATAAATGACCTTCAGAATACGCACACAATTTAACCTTTATATGTATATCCTCAAATCCTATAAGATAGATTACAAATTCTCGTTTATTGTAAAATTGTGCCGGTCAGATGACGTTCCTTGCATTAGAGCTTCAGTTTGACACGATTATAAATCTTCGAATTGTAAGCTTAGTATCTTATTGGAGACCATTTCATATTGCTTAACACAATTAAAATCTAAGATTAAAATAACTGGAGAAAACTGCAATTATTTTTTTCTTTCCAAACATCAGCACGCCTTTGATGCATCTCACATGTTCTTCCCTCTCAATGGCTTCATTCGCGCGGTGAACCAGATCTCTTCAATAGACAAGATTGAAAAAGAAATTTATATTGAAACTGATTGTTGTTTACAGTAAATTGATCCAGAGAAACCTTATAGACAGAGGAGATGAGGAATTGTCTTGTAAAATACACAGACATTACCCCAATCATACTGCGAGATATGTTTCCTTTATTCGAACAGTTGCAATGAGAAGGTTCATTATTCTATGAAATAGCGAAATAAGCGTTGGCTCACATGTCGCCAGTTCTGGAAAACGCTGGTTTGTGCGACTGGGAGTATATGGAAGAGTGAACAACTATATATTTCCAGTGCCTTGGGCTGTTGACATGGAACACGTGTTTAATAACATGACCGTATTGATATCTTAAGATAGAGCAATTTGCTGTATAATAACTATTTATTCCATACCCTTTAGTAAGAGAGCTAATCCTCGATCCTGGCTTGCTATTTGCTTAAACTGGGCTTCCTTGGTATATGCCGAGATGAGAAATTCGGGATATTCAAGTCTGTAAAATGATCCTCCTTCATCGTTCCTCGAACTTCACTGACCAGATTAATACAAGAGTTAACCACGAAGAGCGAACGGAAATCACCACCACTTTGTAATTTAACCTCGTTTACCGACATCGAAGATAAGCTAAGAATTAGTCAGGATTTCACCAATTTCTCTAATTGAACATTGGGCTCTTTGAGATCTAGTAGTTATCGGGCGCTCAAAATGAAATGGAATCGTTATCCGGTGGGTATGAATAATGCATAGTGTAGTGATTATAGCTACTGTGCTCGGGATTCCTCAATGAGGCCAACATCTAGGCATCGAGTTGATATGTAACAAAATGTGTCCAGTACAGTGCTGCCATATCATTCTCTCTGTTTCCCTCACCAAGTTCTGCATATGCCCATTGTTTTACTGTTTATTATTTTTTATCGTTCCCGTTTGGTCCGATCAACGTCAAACCAGTTGTCGTTCTGAATAACAACGTCGGTGAACCGCTGTTGCTGGGGGTGGGAACGTAGCTCAGCGGACTTGAGCTTTGGTCCTGATGATGTTGGTTGGTGTCATAGAGGGCGTGATTTGAAGCCCAGTCAGATCAATATGTAGTTTAATACTTTTAGTCCGGGTTCTATTGCAGATCCTGTATCTACAGGAGATCTCGAATTTCCAACAAAGTGAAATATAGGGTCCCAACACATTGCCAAACCTCTGAACCTCCGGACAAGTTTCAACAGTTCTTGCAACAAATGCTCCTACTCATTGTTGTCTCATATAACAATGTTAATGTTGCAGGTAATATTACTGACGATGCTATTCTTGTTTATGGTCCAATAGCGTCTCTAGCTGGAGTTTCTGAGTCGGACTGATACAATACGATCGACTTTTCAACAAATTTCAGCTTCACTTTTTATGATTTGATTCTATTTTTGGCGACATATGTCTTTTATCGCTGACGGCTGTCTACTGAATATCAGAATTATTTCTTTTTCACCGACCGTGTATTCCGAGAAAATACCTGCCCAGTCAATCAAACAGGCTATCCATAGCGCATATATAGCACGGTACAACTGGCATATTCTGGTAGTCCTATACCGAATTCTTCTCAAGCTTATCTGTTGGAATGAAAGAGACGCTCGATTCCTGATGCCTCCACATCAGAACAGCATGGGGTTCGCCGGGACATGTTATTGCTCTTGTCTATCTCCCCAGGTGTTGACAGTGTCTGGAAAGCCTTCGCATGAGGATAGACAGCTTTTCGATTTCCACAGTTATCAAATTCCATTCTGCTTATTTGCAGACTTGCCACCTTATCTTTACTATAACTCGATTCCTTATCGATCGGTGAGTCGTCGATGACTTGCTCGATATAGGAGCAGAGGTCTTCAGTGTTTTCAGATTTCTCCTTTTACCAAATCACTGTTCTACTGACGAGCTATTGTGATTCCATTCGATAACACGCATTAGATGAAGTACGTGTGTTGTACAGGCAATAACTGAGCGTACACTAGGCTTGTTATATTCGATACCCAGCGTAAACCCCTAGAGGATCTGCTTCCACTTCATAGCCACGCGAGCCCATTGTTTCTTCGGTACATGTAGTCATGAAGTTATTAAATGTGCATGCAGTGACACTGGTTAAAGAATTGAGTGTAGACATATCTTCATCAAATACGTCTACTTACTCCCAAACTGCATTTAATCTGGAAGATTTATTTAACAATCACAAAAAGTTTCTCAGGGAAAGAGGTATTTGTCTTCCAACCAATCATAACGACATACCAAAATATACTGGACTCCCAAAATGCATAAATCACCATACAAAGCTAGATTCATAGCTGGTTCTAGAAGCTGCACCACCAAGCTTCTTTCAACCCTATTGACGAGGGCCCTTCAGGAGGTAAAAGCATTTTGGGAAAGGTATTGCGCCACTATTTCTAAGAACTCTGGCGTTGAATGTATGTGGATATTGAAAAACTCAAAATGTCTTACGGAAGAACTTGATGCTAAAGGTCACATACCGTACAGACATGTATCCACATGGGATTTCTCGACTCTCTATACTACAATCCCTCATCAGGACCTTATTGACCGTCTAAGTTCATTAATAGTATCTGTGTTCAAGAAACTGATCGTAGATATATTAATGTCGGAAGCCATAAAGCATTCTTTAGCTCTACTACATACAAGAGATATCATTCATGGGATGTTTCTTTGTTTATAGAGTTGCTTGAATTTCTCATTAAAAATATCTATGTGAAATTTGGCAACACAATATATCAACAGCATACAGGTATTCCAATGGGTACTAATTGTGCACCCCTATTGGCTGACCTATATCTGTTCTCTTATGAATATGACTATATGCAGGCGCTTTCAAAAACCGATCCATTCAAAGCCCGTCCTTCTCATTCACCAAACGCTATATAGACGATCTTCTCGCTGTGGATAATCGCTATATAAATGACGCAGTGAAGGATATATATCCACCTTCACTGGATTTGAAGGAAACTACAGATAGCCCTACAGGCACATCTTATTTAGATCTCTATCTCTATAAAAATGAAGCGGGCATTCTCTCTCGTCGACTTTATGACAAAAGAGATGATTACAATTTCGACATCGTAAACTATCCCTTTCTGGACAGTAATATTCCAGTGGGACCTGCATATGGCGTATACATATCTCGCTTAGTAGCATTTGCTAGATCCTGTGTTAAATGTGATGATTTTAATCAACGTCACAAAACATTGTTGCAGAAACTTATAAAACAGGGCTATTCCACCAAGCGCCTCCACTCAAAGTTTCTCAAATTTGGCGATACATATCGCATGCTGATAGCAAAATACGAACGTAGCGTGCAAGATCTATGGCGCTACGTTTCGTAACTTGTGTCTAATTCCGCTTAACCCGGGGCTAGGGGCCGTATGAACCCATGTACTTCAAGATCCTCATGGTACTCATATGAACAGTCACAATCAAAGCGTGACTGAGATACATCATTCTTTAGGTGACGACCTTACAACGAATATTATGGATTAAGAATAGTGATCAGCGATACGGATTTGATATTTTTGGAACATCATGATGTCTTGCCGGCATCATTGAAAACTGTTGACCGCTTCTCTCTTGCAGGAAGCAAGCCTATGCTTATGTATACTATGATTGTCTTTTTGAATTTGGTGCTAATACTGTTATATGGAATATGGAATAGGTCTTTGGATTATGGACGCGAATATTCTCTAATGGACGACGGCTGGATTATGAATGACGGACTAGACGCTTGTAACTGTTAGTAAACAAATTGACAAAAGAGGTGCCATGGAAGTCATGTAATATGAATAGATCTTCATTGTACATCAGCAAAGAACATGGTTCACACGCTCCATAACTCTCCGGGAATACGTCGGTATATTATGCATGCAAGACAGTTGTATTACACATCGGATTCAGTGGACAAGTCAATTTGTGTAATTCTGTCAATTTGCCTTCACGTCAAGCGTTATTCTTTTCATCACGACTTTCTTTCCATTTTCATCATTGAACAAAATATTGATTGTAAATCAGTCCCGAGAATATTGATAAGAAAATAAAGAAACACGAAGAAAAAAATCCCCCTCCCGATTTCGTTTCTAACCTTCATCAGTACGCGATCTGTATGATCTGTTCAAGGCGCGAAGGAGTCGAGCAGATGATTGCAGGTGTATTTCGGCAGCTCCCCGAGGTGGCATTTAATTGTTCATCAGTATAATGGCACATTTGTGATTGCAAAACTCAAATGTCAAATGCCTAAAATAACCGGATGAGATATATATATTTTACGAGTTAAACCTTCGGTGCCGTAATGAAGCAGATGTCTTGACGAGAATGCCGAACAGAAACCCGCTTCGTTGACGTTCAAGTGCTGAGTGACACTGCAGAAAGAAATCCCCGTTTTGATAGATACACGCTGATAAGTTTACGCATTAATCTTGTTAAATCAATAAAAAAGAGAATGCGAATTATAGGTGATATCAGCATATATATGTATCAGCTTAATCAAAGCGAAGATGCATTTCTATGCCTCTGTTTAGCTCGGCCTTTTCACTAAGAAAAGTACAATTGTCGAAAACATGTGCAGTTCTTGGAATATTTCAACAAACTAAAATTACATTTAGAAACCAAACGGATACATTCACTCAAATGTTCAA
The DNA here is from genome assembly GCA_036873755.1 of Hanleya hanleyi. Classification (NCBI taxonomy): domain Eukaryota; kingdom Metazoa; phylum Mollusca; class Polyplacophora; order Lepidopleurida; family Hanleyidae; genus Hanleya; species Hanleya hanleyi. The sequence goes on along the minus strand of JAVTVY010026767.1, from coordinate 19,480 downwards.
ATTGTAACCAATCAATTCGGCGTGCTGGTACAAGTGTCCTGAAACATTTATCCCTGTTGTGTCCCAACCCAGGCATCAGACAGGCAAGGGCATCCGATTAGTCATTCTATGGGCAACTCATTTTCGTGAAAGATTTATGCGCATGTAATATGCCGAAATACCCTGATGCACAGTGCGAGACCGCCATCTCCGAAAGAATTCTTTATATCGGTCTTGAAATGGTGTGTCGTCGGAGCTGTGAGAGCATGAATGATCGCCTTCATTTATTCTTCACGGATGTAATTAAGTAGATAAGGAATTCCCCGTGATGGGGACGGAGAGGAGGGATGTAGGGCCACCAGATTTGGCAGCCTACCCAAATGAATTGGAGAGCGATCAGGTTCCCTGGATTATCCTTGGATATGAAGAGTTCGATGCCAAAGCCCGGGTTTGTTGAAATGCAGTTGGACTGATATCAGCTAAATGCTTCTTAATGCTGTTTGAAGTATTATTCCGCTTCAGAACTGACAAAACTAGTTTTATGTAGAGCATTTCTGGGACTGGACTTCGGTACATGCTTCTTCAATGAGTATGGTTCCGGTAAAAAATTTACAACTCGGCTCGAATTTGTCAGGCTAAGTGAAGCTCCAGTTGAATCTGCAACAGTGTCCACAAGCATAGATAGGAATGCGAGGTCGATCTGTCAGTTTATCTTGAACAGCGATCAAATGTTTTCAACAATGTTGGTATGTGGAATTAGGAAATAATGTGTTCATAGGCGTGCTCAATGGTTGTTTTACGAACGGCTAGTGTGGGAAAGTTTATATTTTGGGGCAAGGGCGAAGCCCGCGCCCTAAAATTTATAAACTTTCCCACACTAATCGTGCGCAAAATAAACATTGAGCACGCCTTTGAAAACAGTATTTCTATTTTATTGCACTACCCAAATTGATTATCAACAAAGACTATAATGAAAGGTTGAAAACATAAGTTTTAAACTTTGACAGCCTTTCTTGAAGTTCGCTGATTTTGGCACGATGCTTCCGTCTCGGTTGGCATCGTGCCAATTATCATTAGACGAGTTTTTGTGGTCTCTGAAATGGGGAGTGATTTTGTCAGCTGAGTCAGCTGTTGGGAAATTACGTGAATATATGCCTATTTGTGTCGCTTTGTTAATCAATTTCACGATGGAAACAACAGGTAAACTTGAAAAAGAAATTGCATCGTGCAATTTATTTGTTTGTTTCATTCGATGGTTACTTGTATGAAAGCAGAAAAATCATAGAAAATTTCAAAATGGCGCCCTTGTGGGGTTCCAGAAAAAGTCATGTTTTCGTCATTGTTCTTCAAAATTTCCGCTTTTCCGTGAGGACAAGAGGGCAAAAACTATTTTACTTCACATCAGATCATTAATTACTGATTTATCATGCAGTTTTTTCGAAGAAAATGCGTAGATAAAAAGGTGGAAAATCTGACGCAAAAATCGACCATAATTGCCTTTTCTTCAAAATGACTTCACTTAAAAAGTCATCACGGCGACCATATAGGATTTTCTTGCTTGACCCAAGGGCATAGTGTAGGAGGGGCAAGGGGGCGAAATAGACCTCCAGACCAGGTTAGGTCCCAAATCGCCTAGGCCAGATAGGGTTACACATGAGACGGACAAACCTGAAAGCATATAGGAATATCCACTCGCACGTGTTACTAGGCGGTTTTCTACTGTTGAATGATGCCGAAATATCAGTCACAAAACGAAGGTCAAGCAAGGTCAAGCTGAAATTGCAAAATTAGGGTTCCGAAAATGATGTGAGGCGTCCTGTGCCACTACGGTCAGATCTCATGAAAGCAAGGACGCTACTGAGAATTACAAATGGCAATTGAACATCGGTTCCCAGAATTGTAAAGTACGATTTTTCAACGTTAATCTTAAAATCAATTTCCTTGCCGAAATCTACCACAATAATACGCTCTTTCAAAATGCAGTGATGACCTCGCTTTTTATTTAGACCGCATGCTCTCGTCGCATCCAAATCTAATCAACCGCCTGTTACGTGGATTTGTCTTCATTGATTCTAGCTGTGCCACTAAATAGGTGCGTTGGAAGTGATTTGTAGAAGAGGATTCGATGGAGAAGTTCGGCAAGGTTCATCTTACATTCAATCCCTCGTCTATCTTTATCTCATTTCCCTATTTCGGTAAATTGTCGCCAGGAGTAATTTGATCACTGTTTGTCGATACTTGAAGTAATCGAGTGATGAACCGAATGTATTGTTTTAAGCGCGACATTCGTTCAGTAATTAAGAAAGTATTACTATGCAGTTCGTGCAACGGTGGACGCAAGCCGTATTATCACGTCTCTCTTGAATGATCTTGACATAGAACCTCCCACAAGAGCTTCAACGACAGCATAATGTCGTCATGTATTTATACTGTAGGCTACCAATCACAAACTACGTTTACTTGTTCCGCTCTGGCGTTTCCAGTTTGCTAGATCGTCTCGATTAAGTATAATACTGCAATCTTTTCGAGTGAATACCAAAGAGCTGATATCTCAGCAAACGAGCTGATTTCTCAGGACAGCTGACTAAATGAAAATGAAAGTTTTAATTTCCGGATACCTATTAACTGGCTTGGAAACTGTAACGTTACACTTTCCAAAAAGTTTACGGTGAGTATCCGGATTTGGAAACTTAAGTCCTTCACGCAGGAGAGAGAGAGAGAATTAAGGTTTAATATCGCGTTCAGCAATATTTCAGCTATAGCGACGATCAAACAAAATTATAAGTACTCAGTCACTAACTTAGTAATCCAACGCATTAAAACATACACACATTAAAACTTATGTAACAGACCGATTTCTCTCAAATAACCCAAGATGCACATGGCATCTTCGGTTGCTCTGAAAAGTTACTGAATTTTGACAAGATTCCTCACCACAATTGAGATATTGTGCACCGAAAACGTTTTCAAGCCCCTTGTTTGTTCAAATATTCAGCGGTTTTGCTACTATCGAATCAGCGTAACCTGAATAATATGTATGTCAAAGTTTAATCTTGCCGTGATTAGGTTGTGGAGAGAGAGAGAATTAAGGTTTTATGTCGCGTTCAGCAATATTTCAGCTATATAGCGACGATCAAACAAAATTCTAAGTACTCAAGCCAATAATTAGGTAATCCAACGCATTAAAACATTCACACATTAAAATGTAACAAACCGATTTCTCTCAAATAACTCAAGATGCAATCCTCCCTCACCCGACTAAAAAGATCTTTCAAAGTAGTCGCTCGATAAAAAGCATCTCTTACAATCTTAAAATCTATGCATTCGATAAGAATATGTTTCACCGTGAGATCATCATGGCATGGAACACACCTTGGGACTGACTCTTTTTTTTAGTAAATGTTCGTGAGTTAATCGTGTATGGCCGATTCTACATCGCCTGATCATGGTTTGATCGAAACGTTTCCGGCTGTTGAGATGAGTATAGCCTACAGTTTTTTTGAACTCATGAAGTTTGTTATTATTCACAGCATCCCATAAAGATTGAAACAGCCGTCTCACATAAGTACAGATAGAGGACCTGAAATCGCTATATGGGATTCCAACAGGATCAATCTCGTCATCTAGGGCTGCCTTAGCCATCCTATCAGCCTCAGTATTACCTTTAATGCCAACGTGACTAGGCAACCAACAGAACACAATATCAATCTGTTGATCAAATCTACAGTCATGTAGTTGTAGAATACTCAAGATAGTGGGATGAATCGAAGTTCCACTTTTAATCGCTTGAAGGCATGACAGTGAATCTGAGAATATGACATATTTTTCCATTTTAGTGGAACCAATACCTTCTAAAGCCAACAATATAGCTTTTGCTTCTGCAGTGAATAGCGAACTGTTACCGCATTGGCTATACGCCTGTGGTACATAGCACGGGTATTGGATGTAAATGTTAACAATCCTATATATTGAGGCACTTGCCGTGTAGTCAAAGGTCCCTCTCGGATACTTTAAGGAATGAACACACTTTCTCGTTTCTAAAGGAAGACCAATATTTTCTGCAATCGAAAATAATGTCCTGTAGATTAACCCTATCTGGCCTGGGCTTTTTGGGACGTATCCTGGCCTGGGGGCGGGCGAAATGCCGCCCCCCCCCCCCCTTAATTATTTTTCTTACCCCTTGAGCTAGTGGGCTGAAACTTACCACACCATAAGCTTTACCAGAAAATGTAAAAAAAAATCCAAGATGGCCGCTCTGATGACTGCATGATAAATTGGTAAATATTAATGTGATGTGAAATAAAATAGTTTTTGTCCACTTTTCATCGCGGAAAAGCAAAAATTTTGAAGAAATATGACGAAAAAAAATCACTTTTCTAGCACCCCACGTGGTCGCCATCTTGAATTTACCCATGATCCCCTAATCGGGGGGTCATGTAAATAGGCTCAAAATGATTCCAATATGATCAACTATAAAGTCATGGAGTTTCAGCTCTCCATTTTTTTCTTGTTTTGAAGATAGCGCAGAAAGTTTGATAGGGGGCCATTTTGCCCCCCCCCCCCAGGCCAGGTAGGGTTAATGTTTAATAATCGTACATACTGTCTCCTGGCAGATCTTTTGCAGACTCTCACGATTCTGCCCATATAGGGGGTGCACTCCAGAGTTAAGTAGGTCAGCCGGAAATAAACCATGGGGTCCTATCTATCGGGCAAACCGATTATATCTATGTATCTTCCCAAACAGAATGATTGTGCTATAACTCCAAGGAACGTGGCATTTATGAAACATTTGCCATTCCCTCTGAAGTTGATTGAATTTTCGGGAAAACACTTAAACAGTACAAAACTTCAACGTGGTTAATGACATCCTGTAGAATAATCGAAGGGATAATAGAACAAGATTAAGATGAAATAGCTTTATTGCTGATACGTATGTATAAACAAGATAACAAGACTTGAACACTCTGCTTGAGTTCGTTGACATTAATTTCTTACCCAGGACAATCGTCATATCCATCCCCAATGCACCCACCCGCTTCACGACTCAACTATTTCAAATTTGCGTCACATTATCGATGGAAAGACGATTCATCGCCCCTCAGTGACTAGAGCATTGAGAAAATAAAAGGAATATATCAATATGTTTTATAAATCAACATTTCACCATTTGGTTATTCATTCCTTCACACGTACATGATCTGTCTGCATCCGCGTTTCGCACTTCGAGAGGCACAAGAGCGAGGGATCACAGCTGTCGGATCATGCCAATGCTTCATACAGCTACGCAATCTAAGAACTACAAATAAAGATTTTATAAGCATAGCATCCACATTATCCGTGAAATTCGTAAAATACTCGAGTGGTGCACATATTTCATCAACTATAATAGCCTCCGGTATAGAAACTGGGCCGCACTATCGTCAGTAATCCCCAGTAGTGTTTTTTTTTTATCGGATCGTTCATGTTTTTCCTGAAGAAATGAAGCAATCGCGAAATTTATCCTCGATTGCAAAGAGAATAATAAACATTGGTCTGAGGCAGGATGATCCAATCGTTTATTTCGAGGGGAAACTAATTAAACATCGCCTTAGAATTTCGGGCAATATTTGGGAACGCTATCGAACGCGTATGTATATGCTGTTCCTACATGGGTATAAATTTAGATAGTATTGTTTGTTACATTCCACTATTCAATAGCGTCTTTTCAGCGTTGGCGCCATAACATTTTTCCAAATCCCTCCTCTACTCTGTATACATTCCTAATAGATTTGATAATAGAGTTTCCCAATTGTTTTTTTTCATATCGTGATTCGGACGGATACAGAGAATAAGGACAACGTTTGTCGGTTTACCGTGCGCTTCACCGTATAATCCATTGTGCGAAGTACTGTATTGATAATCATAATACAACATTTAAATGCCTTAAATTAATATTAGCAAGTGCATGCACAACATAATCGAATGATGTATATATTTCGCGAATGACGACCGCCCCCGATGTCAAAGACGGGTTGCGCGTCTTTCCGTAATCCTGGGTCGTGTTTAGCTGGTTTTCCGATCGTTCTTTTTTCCTTAAAAAAACGATTGAGTCATGATATTGATTCATTTGCGATTTTGTTTATCCCCATCACAAACGTTTGCAAACAGGAGAACGAACGATCGGCACCGTGCGATATAGTTCTCTTGACTCTGTTCATAATAAAACCCTGCTCTGGATTATAAGCGTCTAGTTCGTCATCCACAATTCAGCCGTCGTCCATTAAAGAATATCCGCGTCCATAACCCAAAAGCCTATTCCATATTCCAGATAACAGTATTAGCACCAAATTAAAATAGACAATCATAGTATACATAAACATAGGCTAGTTTCCTGCAAGAGAGAAGCGGTCAACAGTTTTCAGTTATGCCGACAAGACATCATGATGTTCCAAATATGTCAAATCCGTATCGCTGATCAGTATTCTTAATCCATAATAATCGTTGTAAAGTCGTCATCTAGGGAAAGATGTATCTCAGTCACGCTTTGATTGTGCCTGTTCAAATGAACACCATGAGGATCTTGAAGTACATGGGTTCATACGGCCCCTAGCCCCTGGTTAAGCGGAATTAGACACAAGTTACGAAACATAACGCCATAGATCTTGCACGCTACGGTCGTATTTTGCTATCAGCATGCGATATGTATAGCCAAATTTGAGAAACTTTGAGTGGAGACGCTTGTTGGAACAGCCCTGTTTTATAAGTTTCTGCAACAATGTTATATGACGTTGATTAAAATCGTCACATTTAACACACGATCTAGCAAATGCTACTAGGCGAGATATGTATACGCCATATGCAGGTCCCACTGGAATATTAATATTCAGAAAAGGATAGTTTACGATGTCAAAATTGTAATCATCTCGTTTGTCATAAAGTTGACGAGAGAGAATGCCCGCTTCATTTTTATAGAGATATAGATCTATTATACATAATAACTGCATGAGACAGTAGTAACAAAAAGCGCGAACGCACTTGCATCAAATCTCGAGAGAGAAAATTAAGGTTTAACGTCGCGTTCAGCAATATTTCAGCAAAATTCTAAGTATTCAGTTTGATAATCTAGTAATCCAACACATTAAAACTTACACACTGATACAACAAACCGATTTCTCTCAAATAACCTAAGATACAGCCTTCTTTCACCCGACTAAACAGATCTTCTAATTTAAAAGTAGATGCTGGATAAAAAGAATCCCTCACAATCTTAAAATCTAAATAGCCGATAAGAATATGTTTCACTGTGAGATCTTCGCGGCAAGGAATACACTTTAGGACTGGCTCTTTTTTTAGTAAATTTTCGTGAGTTAATCGTTTATGGCCTGATCATGGTTTGCTCGAAACGTGTCTGGCTGTTCTGATGAGTATAGCCTACATTTTGTTTTAACTCATGAAGTTTTTTATTATTCACAGCATCCCATAAAGACTGAAACCGCTTGAAATCGATGAATGTATGTATTCAAGAATACCGTACTACAATAATGTTTTCAGAGAGAGATCCACTTTTAAATATACATATTGATAAGGGAGATTCGGGAAACGCGAAATTCTAAAGAGTGCTCTCCGTCTATTTGGTCCAAATATGCTGGATAATAATCTTCCTCTCAAAGTATCATGATGTAATAAAGGTGAGCATATTTATTTTCAATCCTGTTCATCCAACGGAAGCTATGTACTAGCCATAATGGAATACATGTAGGCTATTCTCTGACCTGTGAACACCTTGTTCTGAGAAAGAATTCCTCGTGGACTTCGAGTCAAGATAAAGTAATCAAATGTTTCCTACATAAGATATCCCATTTACATGTGAGTCAGGTGCATTTGGAAATAAACCCGCTACCATATTCCATTGATTTACTGTATGATAACTAGACACCTTGTTATCCTCGTCCACATCGTAAAATGTCGCTAGAATCCAGTTATGCGTGTATACACAGCTCCAGCTGAAAGTACATCCTGTGAAACTTGATTATTGGATATGATCGCACAGACGTGTTAGTAGTATAGCATCAGATTGGCTAGAGTGACGGTTGGCTCGGGGGAATATTTGTGACTTATGTTTATATTCGCAGTCTCTACATGCCCTAGGTCTCTTGCTTGTCATATCGTTACTGCGAAATGGGAGCTTTTGTCGAAACTCTTATCGACTTATAGACTTCATGCCTCTTTGTATAAAGTAATCAATATCTCCACAGAATTGATGGCACTTTCTCCATCTACAATTCTTTGGATATTTCGACCATGCTAAATGTGTCTGCATCTAAAAGGTTTTCATATACGGGTGAGATAACACATTCCCTATACCGATTGTTCTGTATCCAATTCAGTTGATTCACGGAAATACTGGACGCTAAGTTTAAAATGTTTATATGTATTGTTTTGTGGAAAAAGACAACAGACAATACTCTCTATTCGATTGAGCTTAGCCTTCCAATGTTGATCAAGATATGTTGACAGTAATTCTAGATGAGGAACGATCGGCTACATTCATCCTACAGGGGCGTAGTCATAGAAATTAGTTCTGCAATATTGGTAGCGGGAAATGGAATATAGGTTCTCCCTTGTTTGACAGACAAACCAGATCAACCAGTGAACGACTCAGTTCCCTAGGCACGACAACAATTAGGAAGAAACCCCGTCCAGTTCGATATGAAATGCTACGTTCGTTCGAATTTCGCGGCACTTGTTCTTCCCGCTCACTCCACACAACTGTTCGAACTTCCTTTTAAATTACACCATCAATAAAGGGGGAGGGAGATTTGGTTTAATGTCTCATTCAAGTTGATTTCACTTATATGGTGACAGCCAGTTTGGATGGTGAAGGAAGCCGGCAAATAACTGGCAGATTTTCACACGCCCAAACCAAATCAAGCACAACATTCAGTAGCGTTACCTATTTTTATAACAGAAAACTAAACTGAGTTACAAATGAACTAAATTTATTACTTTATTACAGGAGTTATCTCCCTTAGTTGAAATTCACCTTGACATGTTTTGGACCATCTTTTCGATAACAAACGAAGGATTTCGACACTTAAGGAAGGCCATTAGACGATTCTAAACACTTTGAAACTTACGCAAAAGATTTTCTAACATCATTGATACATTTTAATTAGGTTAATTAGCCATGTTCCTCGAGAAAATATATAAATACCTGATTTCTCGTTTAATTGTCTGAAAACTAAGATAGATAAGTTATCGCCAAAACATTGTGTAAATGTTACAGAAATTCCGCTAAAGGAAAAACACTTACATTTTAAAAATTTAACAAATCTTGAAAAAAAAACAATCAGAAAGAGATTGAATATTAACAACATTGCATCAGCGCGATTAGAGAATTGTTATTGTTTTCACTAACGAAATAGTCGAATTGAGCACTTGGATACCCGATTTTTTATTGAATTTCGTACTTTAACTTTGTTTTGTAGCTGAGCACTCTACATTTGTGCACACATATTGCTCTGCATGTTGATACAGTATAAGCCTGCAGCTATCCTTGATAGTCTCCGCAGAATATGTAGTCCCGTTACAGATTAATTTTCCTTCAACGAACATCGATAAAGACTGTACAAACAGGAGTCTGTCCTGTGATCTCGACAGGGACCAGATGATTTAGACATGTACATGTATATGTATATATCTACAATGTCTGAAGATGTGTTGTAGAGGAGAGAGTTGACCCCAAACCACTCACGTCCATTGATCACTTTGGATTTAATGTCGACTGATCTCATGTCAGCTGATTTGACAGGCAGGATATCGAAATCACCTGCTTCCCGATATGAAAATGCAGGCCACACTGGGGTCTATTCGCAGTACCGATATGTTAATTTTTTAAAGCAAATTAAACTATAACTTGACTTCAAATTTGTTCATGACTTTGGTTGAATAAATAATTACACGTTTTAAATCTTTCAGTCCTTTTTATTTTTATTTTTGTTTTCAGATAATTCACGTTCAATGAGTTAAGGTTCATCGTCGAAAGCCAGGTGTCGTTTGTCGCAGATTAATTGATCCAGACCTCTTGGTTAGATTACGGTAATCGGATTTTCATAAACTGAACACAAGCTTTTGGTAATGAAGGAACCTACCCCAGTTTGCGTTAAAAATATCAATAAATTGTCCTGAAACAATCATCACCGAGTATATAGCCCAGGTATATAGCTATGCCCCAATAAGTATAAATCCAATATATTATTTCTATTTGTTGTTTTTTTTTCATTTTCGACGTAACTGGTATTTTTCAGTATATACTGATGCATGTATCCAATGTCTAGAAAGTCGTCATAAAGAGTCGAAATAATTGCTCCATATATGCTACAGGAGCATATACAGGGCAAAAAAAGTTAAAGCCTGATTCTGAGCATTGTGTAAAATCGCATAGTCATAATACCGGAGTTATTGATATAAACTGGTTATATAACGTCAGACCCATACAAACGTCTAGTCCGGCATTCAATATTCCATCATTTTCTATCGAATAATAGTCGCGTCCACAACTCAAAGACCTAATTCGCATAACATCATTAGTAACAGATTAAGTAAAGAAACAATCAAAGCATACATACACATCGGCTAGTTTCCAGCAACAGAGAAGTATTCAACATTTTGCAATGATACCTGCAAGACAACACGAAGTTCCTAATATAAAATCCGTGTCGCTGATTAATATTCTTACTCCATATGATTTTCGATGTAAAAATCGTTATATATAGAGAATGGCCAATCTGTCACGCTTTGATTGTGCATGTTCCTCTTAACGCCTTGAGGACGTTGACATACATCATGGATATCATGAGATGATTCTGTGTTTATAGCGTTGCTGTAATAATATTTATGTGAAATTTGATAACACAATATATCATCTTCATATTGGTATTTCAATGGGTACTAATTGTGCGCCCCTTTTAGCTGATCTATATCTATTCTATTATGAATACGGCTATATTGTAGGCGCTTTCAAAAAACCGATGATTTCAAAGCCCGTTCCTTCTCATTTACCAAACGCTATACAAATGATACTCTCGCTGTGGATGGTCGTTATATAAATAAAGCAATGAAAACTATAGATAGCCCTAACGGCACATCGTATTCTTTATCTGTATAAAAATGAAGCTGGTCTTCTTTCTCGTTGAATTTACGACAAAAGAGATGATTGCGATTTCGACATCGCAAACTATCCCTTTGTAGACAGCAATATTCCAGTGAGACCGTATGTACACATGTATTTCAAGATCCTAACGGTGTTCATGTGAATAGTCAATATGAACGCGAGACTGAGATATATCACCATCTAGATAACGACTTTACAAGGAACATCCTATGGATTGAGAATACTGATCATCGATACGGATTTGATATTTTTGGAACATCATGATGTCTTGCCGGCATCACTGAAAATTGTTGACCGCTTCTCCGCAGGAAAATAGCAGATGTTTATATATACTGTGATTGTTGTGTGTGTGTGTGTGTGTGTGTGTGTGTGTGTGTGTTGTTTTTTTTTAGTTTGGTGTTGATGTTTTTATATGGAATATGGAATAGGTCTTTGGATTATGAACGCTGAAATTCTTTAATGGACGACGGCTGATTATTGACGGACTAGGCGTATTCTGGTTTCTGACATTAATATATTGGTGATCATTTTCCTTCAACACCGACACTGTTAATGAACCAAGACTGTCATTGAGGACCTGAGAAGAGGTTGTAGCATAGACAATTGAGAAATCCCAGAGGACATATGCCATCAATTACTTCCGTAAGACATTTTGGGTTTTTAAATATCCGCATACGTTCATGGCTGAAAGAATTTTGGTGGTGCAGCTTCTTAATTGAACCAGCTGCATTGTATGAATGTAGCTTTGTATGGTGTTTTGTGCATTTTAGGAATCCAGTATCATTTTATATATGATAGTTGGAAGAGAAATACCTCTTTCCTTAGGCAACGTTATGTGATTGTTAATTAAATCGTCCAGAGTTACTGCTGTTTGGACGTACGTTCCATAACCAGTATTTGGTTATAGTAATATTACATGTGAATATTATATTATTTGAGGCTTCGTCTCTAGGAACCATAGCGAATTTGCCTGGATATTCACTAGAATTTCTTGAGACTTGAGGTTTCTCGGTATTTGTTTTTCTTGGGGCCGGGTGCTTTTGTCGGACTGTTTCAACGACCTTGCTCTAGGTAAGGTCCAGCCAATCAGCGAGCACTGTAGGTTTCAATTTTCTCGTCACTCAGTAACGTACTGTTCCAGTTCACTGATGACTATATTCCGGTCGGCCGTCAAGTGTATCTTTCTCGGTTCTCTATATTTACATGTAGGTCGTTATATTATTCATTATATCAAAGTTACCAGGTGTATATAGAGAGTTCAAGGATCCACAGTCACAACTCTAGCCTGCAGCCTTCAAAAGTTCCAGTCAAAATATTTGGTGGCATTAGAGACATCGAATATTTGGATGTCTATAGAAGGAAGTGCAACTTATGGTGGAACAGCATGCCAGCATAAAGCGATACCCATCCCACCAAACTTCATGGAATCCTCTATACTGTGGTCATTTTCGATTCTTAATAGCGAACTCAACCTCAATTCCAAATGCAGTCAAAGGTCTACTACTGATTAACATTTCAGCTCGATCACTATTATCACATGCTGTATTGTGGTAATTTAGGAAAAAGGATTCCTGAATGATTATCGGCAGAATGTTGTAGCAATTTTTTATCCACTGCCAATTCCTCCGTCCATCTTCAACCAGCTTTGTCACTAGGAGTATTATATAATTGCTACTTATCGATACTTCAAGTGATTGGGAGATCAACCGGCGTATTGTTTTTAATGAGGCGAGCGCCATTACATGTATGTGCATATATTTATCAATAACTGTAGTGTTATTAGGGGCACATGGTCATAGCATAATTATCGTATGCACCTGGGTGTATAACACTCTCAAAGGTGCCGATCGGATAAAACATGTGCCGTGAGAAAATAAATTACTACGCCTAGTCGTGACGTCCCCGAACTATTTTTCCCACTGATAATTTTTTACTACGTACATGTGTATGTACTATCTGTACAGGTGAAACAACAATATGGATTATCTGAAAGACGATTATTTTATCCATATACATGCATCGGCCTGCAACATATAAATGTCAATAGCCATACAAACAACAATGATCGACAATACATGTCATTGTTGTCTAACGAATCCAGCCAGTCAGCCGTTTTTGGTACCGTAAACTCGTCAAATCTCGAAAGTTACTCGAATTCACTTTATACGACCCCTGGCTTTTTCATAATTCCTATATATGAGACGTTGTGCGGGATATATACCCCTTCCACTGGTCTTGAAGGAAACCACGATACTGCAGATGGAACATCATATGTGGACCAATAACTTATCCTCACGCCAATTCCAATTGCAATTTATGTCAGAAATAGCGCACACCGACCTGTAAAGTACGAATTTCTGTAACGTTACTCTTTCTTTAACAAGTGACTATATCAGTATTATAAAAAATAACTAAACATAATTTTCTACAAACTGTTCAGTAAGAAACCGAAACTGTTTCTAAAACAGTTACAAGGAACTCAACCTCATTCTATGAGTTACTGAACTTAACATAACAAAGAACGTGACCGAATCTGGCCTGGGGTGGGAGCATTATGGGCATTACACCAAACTTTTCACCGCAGCTCCATAACCAAGAATACAGAGAAACAGAGGATTGAAATTTTCTTTTTTACTTTTCCGTCGATCTTATTGGCGTCATCTTGAGACTATTTGCATAATCTTAGGTACAAACGATCACGAATATATTCAAAATGGCGGCCATGAGGTTTCCTTAGAAAATCACAGGCACGAAAGTAATTTATTCCACTGAGGCTAATTAGTCTCGATAAGAAAACATTCTGACTTATATTTTCGAACAATTTGAAAGTATATCACTGTGATGTCCTCATGGCGGCCGTCTTAGATTTTACTTTACATTATCTGACAGAGATCACTTCAATCATCAATCTCGGAGCCCCCAACAAAACATTATAATTATTGATTTGTTGACTTATGTAGATGAAAAATAGTAGAGCTAAGGTTTGAGGATCGTTTATTTTTATTGAGTGAAATCATACAGAGCAAGCAGGATTCATGTGAACGCTTGAATTATCATTTTTTTTGTATACTATTCATCATTCCAGTAAAGTACGAATTTAAGTAACTTTACTGTTCTTGATAACAAGCTATCAGACCGTTACTTTTGCTAATAAGAAACATAATTTTCAAAACAAATAACTGATTTCAATAAGAAAACAAGTAGTTACTAAAAATAGTAACACAGATCTAATATTGATTCTGCGAGTCCAAAAATCAGTAACAAAGAAATAAATTAATTGCAGGGTTTATCTCCCTTCGTTGAATTTTACGATACAAAGGATTTCAACACTTAAACAATGCCATCACACAACCCTATACATACTGAACCACACGTAACAAATAATAAAACCTACACGATATTTTTATTCGGTCACTTATCCAAATTTCACAAGAAATCCGAGTAATGATCAACGAAAAATTATATACATAAGTTCGTCGCCTAAATTCCAACAAAGATAGATAGGCTATCGCTGACAATTATTGCGTAAACGTTGCATACCATGGAAGAACACGTTAAAATAAAGTACAAATCATGAAACCAAACAATCTCGCCCCCGACCCCCTACCAAACTTTCTGCGCTATCCCAGGAACGACAAAAAAATGGAGAACTGAAACTCCGTGACTTTATCGTGTATCATATTGGGGTCATTTTTAGCCTATTTGCATGACCCCCGAGCAGAGGATCATGGGAAAATTCAAGATGGCGATAGCTTTTTTTTGTTCAAGATTTTTTTGTCATATTTCTTCATAATTTCTGCTTTTCTGCGATGAAAAGTGGACAAAAACTATTTTATTTCACATCACATTAATATTTACTAATTTATCATGCAGGTTTTGCGAGAAATTGCATAAATAAAAAATTCGAAAAATCTGACCGAAAAATCGACCAAAAATGCCGTTTTTGAAACTGTGACGTCACTGTGACGTCATTGAAGCGGCCATATTGGATTGTTTTACATTTTCAGGTAGAGCTTGACCCAAACGTATGGTGTGGTAAGTTTCAGCGCCCTAGCTCAAGGGGTAAGAAAAATAATTGGGGGGGCCATTTCGCCTCCCCCCCCCGCAGGACAGGATACGTCCCAAAAAGCCCAGGCCAGATAGGGCAAGCAACAAACATCAGCACGGTTAGAGCATTGCTATTATTTTTAGTAACGAAAAAGTCGACGCAGGTATTTCTTTACTCAATTTGGTAACGTTATTGAATTGGGTACTTTACTGCACTATTCATTAACAGTGTATATTAACGATATATGGCTTTATAGGAAAAAAATTATCACCAAAAAAACCCAACCCTAATACACCCCCGCACCCACAACTTCCTACATATTTCAAGCTTTTCTACAAAATTCTAGAACTATATATTCCAGAAACAAATAAGGTAAACTTAAGTTTGCAATGTTGCTGCTTGTCAAATATTGGGGTCCTTTCGTGCCGAAAGTGTGGGCAAAATCATGCGGAAATTCAAAATGGTTTACAAGGTGTATCATTTGGAACTCCCGAATTTGTTGTTCCACGTTTAATAATTTTTGTTGTTGTTTCAATGCGCCCAAATGTTTTGCCTAAGCTAATGGCTTTTTTATGGTATTCACAGTTTCAACAGAGAGAGGAAATCTGCGGAATACCCGTCCAAACATTGGCTAAACAATAACTTCGGACATGATTATGTTACTGTAGCGTCAGCATAGCATCTATTCAAATAAATTTTCCAATAATGACTGATTCAAATATATATGATTCAATATAAAACCACGGACTCTCTTCATCCCAGACTGTGATAGGCCATAAATATCACAGATCTGATAGGGTTAGAGAGAAATGAAGCAAATATTGTTATATTACTTATCGATTTCCACGTGATTGCGTTTTTGTAGAGCTCATCTCTCAACCATCAATCTGCTCGCTATGTAACATAAAAAAACTCTCTCCATTACATAATGGGAAGCCAGTAATAATCTTGTTTTACGTAAATGGACACGTGTATCTCTGCGGGATCTTTAGAAGTTCGAATAAAAAGTTAACCCAAGAGCATGTATTCAACGGTCTTGGAGATATTGCTCTCGGTCGGCATTACCACGGCTTCCAACACACTCGATCAAAATATATTGCCAAGGGCATCTAGTTGTCGACTTCTGTTTCAAAATAAAAATATCAAAATCTCTGTATTGAAACAGAAAGCAGTGTTTTAGTTACTAATGGATCAGGCTTCATTACTATTTCGAAATCAAATCATGCCATTTATAATAAAGGAACCGGTCTTAAGGTACTTTTGCAAATATTTCACAAATATTGCCTATTTTGTCTTACAGTCAAATGAATTGGAGACGGTTACATGATACAAGCATCGACTAGACCGAAGACGCTACCCATATCAATATTTTTTGTTTTGCAAAATTTGGGTGTGAACACAGTTTATACCGCAATCATATCGTACAGAAAATATCGTATGGCTAGATATCTTCCCTTGATCTTAGCAATTTACAATCACACCGTGAATGTTATGATAAAAGAGGATTGATGGACCACATGACAATTGTCCTAATGATGATATCTACAACTAGGAATACATGGACGGTACATTGAAGGAAGTCATCATTCCACACAAAAAATTGCAATTTTATGGTCATGAGAGCCAACACTTGGACAGTAGGTGGACAGCAAGATATCAATACATCGATCGCATGCAGCGTGCCTATATTGTCAAACTGGGTTTCCTTGGGTTAGTTTGGGAAGAGAGATTTTTCTCTTGTTTAAACACTCGTCGCACGGACTACTGACCTGATTTAGCACAATTCTAACCCCAAAGCAAACAAACAACGTCACTTTGCAATTCAACTTCGTTCAGTCGAAAATGGCGACAAGTTAAGTAAATTAGTCGAGACACTTCTTCGATATCTTCAAGATAAATCGAGATATTCATCGGCTGAAAACGGGCAGAACATGCACGCCTGTTGACGTGCTTCTTTTCTGTCGCAATCGGAAGGTCCCGGTTTTCAAACTGGATATGAAATTTATCTGTAATCTCGAATTGTTCCTGTTTCTATAAATCTGTGTATTGTTGCCGTGATACTGCCCGTTGTGTATCCCTGAGGCGATACGATGGTTGTGTTGGTACCATATTCTGTCTCTTATCACATACGCATATTTCGACCCAGAATAGCATCTCGCCAACGGGGAAACCCAGAGAAATAAATAGAAACGAAGTTTCTTTGATGTTAGTCGACGTTCAATCTGCATTTTCGTTTAATCATGTTTTGATAAACACAGTTCAAAGTAAGCATTTCACTTATCGCTTGCGAATATATAATTCAGTGCTCTGTTATCGCCTCGATCAATGAGTGTATATCTCAGTGCCAACCGTCTTGGGATAAAATCAACTAGAACACGCCTCGAATACATAGAAGAATGTGTTCAATATTTTATGCTATACATTTTTGATAACCATACAACATGGATCGTTTCAACAGAAAATATGAATGTTAAATGAAGTGTTGAAACGAGTAATTTATTAAAAGGGAACACATTGTAAAAATCAACAGCATATATGTATTTTCACAGCTGGGCATAATCGAAGAACTGATTTTAATGCGCAGTCAGGAGTATCTCAAATAAGTAGGTTAGACGGGACAATAAAACCGGCTTATATATTTGCAAATTGGTCATTTTGTCGTGCAGAAAACAGGATTAATTTGGTCGTAAATGATCTGATTTGCATAATTTCAGGTGCAAATGATCATGGAGAAATCCAAAGTGACGCAAATGGCAGGACAATACTTCATATCACCTATAGTAACCATCCTCCAACATACTGAGTGCCTTTTGTGAAAACAATTCTCCAAAACTGGACAAAAATCGGTCAAAATTAGCATATAATTGCTTTGTGACATTGTGACGTCACTGTGACGTCATCAGAGCGGTCATCTTGCATTTTTTTTACCTTTTTTTGGTCAAACTCCAGAAATTCTTCTATTCGGCAGTGAATAGACAATGGGTCCACTTTTCGATCACCAACTGTCTTCACTTCTTCAGTCAGTCTTTATGTATCTATTTTCTGAAAGAGCATGAATAAACAATTATTTAAAGACATAGCACCCATATGTTATGAAAAAATGAATCTCAGGCATTCCCCTCCAAGCTTGCTTTATTTTTCCTAGAAGTCTCCTTAAAATATTAAAAATGGTTGGTAAAATTTGGTCCAATGTTCAGAAAAATCTGTAATCTCTTAAATTACTGTCCCGTGTTTCAACGTACGGTGCCAACGCGAACAAATTAGTCCGGTAGCCAAATCGCAAAAAGGGGTCTAAATAAGGTTTTCGTAGCACCCCCCGCGTAGATTTAGTTTGCCCACTGTTTATGAACGAGTATCATCTGCTGGTCCGTTCTAGACCTAATGTAGGCATCTACGGTGGTGCCTAAGGTCACAGCATGCATTTCTTCGCCGCTGTCTGAACAAGACAAAATTAACTCTAAGATGGGGGTAGGGGTATTGATGAACGTATATCTTTTTTATTCTTGCACTAAACTTTCTGCAACTCCCCATACCTGACCTCTGAATAATGTTATATTAGATAACGTAATCCAAGTCACGCCTTTTACGTTTTTTACGTCAAGATGACGTCATAACTTGGAGGATAAATTTTTCCTCGTTTTTTTAGAAATGAGATTCGATTTTTTGTTTTGCAGTTGCAGAAACTCTTTTTGCATTCTGCCTGATTTTTATTTGTGAAAGATAATCCTCTCTTCTTTAATTCTAGAGCTGGTGTAACCATCTAATATGCACTTCATGGATGCAACATAACCATGTTTAACGGCACCAGAGCATGAGAAATATGAAGCCGAAATAGGGGTAGGGATGATTACGTTCTAATTTTTTATTTCTCCCCGATCCTAACGCAATGAAATTTAACACATATTTAGTCTGTGTACGGATCATTCAGGTAAAGCAATTCGACTCCGATTATCTTCAATATTGGTGTCACTATGTCGTTATTATCACCATGGAAGTATTTTTTTTTCTGGACCTTTTGTTGTAATTTTCCAACGGTGTATTGTTACCCTGTTTGTTTTTGCGTGATGTGTGTATTCAAGACCACGGATGCATGGCTTACTTGGAACGAGGTGTTGACGTCTACGGTAATGAGTAAGGTGGCATGATGCCTTCTCCCAATGGTCTCGAAGTAACACAAAAACAAACAAGGAATGGGGGTCGGGGTGATTATGCTTCGATATCTTCTTCACACTTGAGTCTAGAGAGCTCAAGCTTTTAACACTTTGTGGTTGGATACTAGTTGAGCAAAACGAGAAATCAAA
>JAVTVY010026766.1:0-11471 GCA_036873755.1 Hanleya hanleyi | reverse complement strand
CACTAGCACTAATCGAACGATATCAGAAGGATTTGGAAAGTTGTATAAAATAACAAACGGACAAGGTTACTACATTGCTAATATGTCTTTCTTCCCGGAGGAAGAAGAACTTCTACTTCCACCAAGGACGAATTTTACTGTACTTGAAGAGACAAATGAGTCTTGTGTTCTGAAGCAACTGACTTCAACAACGAGTGGTTGTACTATTCATGCCCTCGGATATCTTGCGTTGACGTTAACAGTTCTTCTGGAAATCATTATTGGCATCAATAGCGGCTTTTAATTCCATCTGTTTCGAGCAATTCAGTCTTGGGAGTTGTGGTGGCTTGTTAAAACGACTGAAATTTGGTATTTTGATACCTGGCCAGAACAAGTCGGTTGATTTTTATCAAGCTATATATGGGTACGAAACATAACAGCAGGATAACTCCATCTGTGTGCAACTGCTCTTTAACAGATCACATTGTATTTCTTATAACAATACTATCTCCTCTCCCACGAATATCACCTACGGGGTCCCCAGGGATCAATTCTTGGACCACTTCTCTTTTTGTTATATATTAATGACATAAATGAGGCATCTGACCTACTTCAAATCATCCTTTTTGTCGAAGATACAAGCGCTGTTTACTGCTCTAAAAACATTGATAATGCTATCAATACAATGTCACAGGAATTGGAGAAACTTTACACATGGTTATGCGCAAACCGCTTGTCATTAAATATAAAAAACAACTAAATGCATGATGATTAAACCAAACAAAAGAGAACGAGTCAACCATGTGCCCCGCGTACTCATAGCCAGAGAAGAGATTGAAATCGTACATTATTTAAAATTTCTAGGAATATTTTTCAACAATAGATTGACCTGGACGACTCACATTGACTACATCTGCAAAAAAGTTGCGAGAAACACTGGAATTATCAATTATATAAAATAATCTGTGAATAAGAAAACACTTTACATTTTGTATTACTCAATGTTATTCGCCTATCTGTCTTATTGTAACATTCTCTGGTGAAATACTTATATCACTCACCTGAACCCGATAATACTATTGCATTACGTGTTATCACCTTATCCAAGAAGTTTGATCATACACAACCATTATTTGATACACTGAAATTTTTACCGATACTTAAATTGAATCCATATGCCTGTTCTCTCCTGACTAAAAAAAAAATTGTGTCATCCCGAATTAACTCCAATTCGCTTTCGGGATTACTTCACAAAATTATCTGACGTCCATCATTATCCGACTAGAAATCCACAGGTAAACCTATATAGAACTTGTTATCGATCTAATCTATCTTACCATACCATGAAAGTCACAGGACCGCGGGAATGGAACAAACTGCCTTCAACACTAAAAACCACAACGTCTTCGTCCTTATTCAAATCAAAGCTTAAATCACATCTTCTTGCAACTTAATCTTGTTTCACATGGTAGCATCTCAAGTAACACATATGCCCATGCAGAGCGGTTAATATATTGAATTCACCTACTATATATTTCTCAAATGTTAAACTTGTCTTTTTTATTATTCTCCCCTGGGATAGAACAAGCCCCCTGAGGTTTTATTCCCGCCAATAACATTCCGGGCAACTATTATCTTGTATATTATTATCTATCATATTCCGAACACCCGATATACATATATATATACATATATATATGTTGGTGAATAAAAATTCAATTCAATTCAATAGATTTGATGCATATTAGCGATGTTTGGTCCTGCGGAGGCAGAGATGGCGTGTCCAAAATGAAAACATCACCTTCACTCTTTTCTCTCTACTACAATCACCTAGTGACACAAATATTTCGGTATAAACTTTGCTTTGGTTCTGGACTGGCTTCATATGCTTACGGAGAAAAAAACGTGCTGTTCTCATCTAAAAAATCAACGATTTTACAAAAATGCACCACTTTGAGATAATGTTATTCAGGAACTGAAGCACACAGCTTTAGTGCCCCATAACTACACTGAACAAAAAGTCAGCTTTAGTGCCCCATAACTACACTGAACAAAAAGTAAGATAATGTGTTCTGTGATAAATGAAAAAAATGCTTTCGTGCATGATATTTCATCGACCTTTATCTTTGCTCATCATCAAGTCTGACAATGGTGACATCATTTCCGGTCTCTTGTTTTCGCAACTTATACATTAAAAGTTGAAGATAAGCAGCATTGTTTCATTGCTTAAATGGGGTTTATCTTCTATAAATGAATCAATATTAGTGGTCAGCAGTTGAACTCAGGCCATTTCTCCTTGAGAATTAACAAGATTATGAAGGGTACTCAGCTTAGGTTGCATTTTCCCCAATTAATTTCAGTGTACATGACAGTCTTGCATAATCAACTAGTCCCGCAATTCTGACACTAGACGCTTGAAACTTTCGCCATGGATTTCAATGTGGCGTTGGCACTCATGTGTAATCAAGCGAATGTCGCACGGTTTTGAATGTAGGTTTGAGAAACTGTGTTCACCCCATGTACATGTAGGTGTCTTCTGAATTGACCCTTTTCTAATTATGCTTTACGCGAAACGTTTAGGGGTGAAATCATCATGATGTCTTGGTGGCATTATTGAAAACCTTTGATCGCTTCTGTCTTGCAGAAATCTGGCATAGATTTATGTATACTATGATTTATCCTTTTAATTTGGTGCTCATGTTATTATATGAATTAGGTCTATGGAATATGAACGCGAAAATTCTTTAACGGTCGACGGTTGAGTATTGAATGACGGACTAGACGCTAGTATGTCAGGCTTTACGAGTGAAATCAATGCTTGTCGAGTTCAGACTTTAGAGTCAACCAATCACATACCTTCTTATCGTATACTTGCATATGTGACATTGTTCCACACAAAAAAACACACCGGTACTATCATTGAAGATATTTTGTTAACCCTATCTGGCCTGGGCGATTTGAGGTGTATCGCAGCCGGGGGGGGGGGGGCGGAAAGTCCCTATATATTTTCTCTATCACCAAGGCTAGAGCGGTGAAACTTACCACACAGTATCTTCGGTTCAAGCTCTACCGGGAAATGTAAAAAAATCCAAGATGGCCGCCATGTTGACGCCACAGTGACGTCATCTTCTCGGAAGCCATTTTTCGGCCATTTTGGGGTCGATTAAATATACAATTATTAGCTTTGCATAAATAAAATACCTTCAAGGCCTTTTAGGCAAGGACAATGTGAAAAACTGGAGAGAAACGATTGAAAAACACGACTTTCGCGGATACCACATGGCCGCCATTTTGAGTTTACCCATGATCCTCTGCCCGGGGGCATATGAAAATAGGCTCAAAATGAGCCCAATAAGATACGCTTTAAAGTCACCAAGATTCAGCCTCGTCGGTTAAAGGTGGGGTTAAAGTAGACTATTGGAAAAACCTGCTGTCTTGATAGGTCGCGATAGAGCTCGAATGTTACAGGGCCGTACAACACGGTTAGGTGCGGTATGATAACCAGGCTGTAGAATAACGATGACATTTTATTCGTTATACGTTATATACGGTGTCGTCGATGACTCATCTTTACAAAAAAAATGTATAACTTTATTACCCCACAAGCAAATTTGTATTCATTATCGGGATTGTGATTGGATAAAGGTCTGGTCGTATAGACCCATATACCCGAAGTGATGGGGTTTTTTTTAAACGAGAGATCCTGAAGGATCTTGGCGCCCACCATTGTCCGATAATTGTAAGCTAATGACAAGAGGATCTTTTTGTCCATTGTTACTAAGAACAAACGATTGATTTGTAATTTTGTTTACAGAATTTCGAATCTGAGCGAAACAGATCGAAAAGGGGACACTGGAAAACACCAAGATATAATCTTTCTAAGTTTCAGGAGTTTCAAGATTTCTAGAAACTGTATTTATGTCGGTTGTTATAGTACAAGAGAAATGAGCAAAGTTAGTCTGAAAGTGAATGTACATGTACGGAAGATCCTTCGTCTTTGTTTTGTAGTATTTTTATTTTTTTATTTTTTTTGCACGTGTCATCATTGGGTACTGGAAGCAAAGACTCTTTGACACTTTGGCATACTTACGATTTTATAATTAGGAACGAATGCTAATTCTGCTCTGTTTATGGGACTAGTTTGAGATATCTCTTTTAAGATACCATGTTCGAAAATAGTAAGATGATACAATACTTAGTACTGAAGGGATCCGGTCCGCGCAGCAGTGTTGAAACTTCGAAAGTGTCTGAACCATGATTATCTCCTTGGATCGAAACATGCAGTAGTCTACAGTTGTCGAGTTGTGACGTTGTGTCACAAGAGTGGCGTCCCTTCATGTAGCCGACCCGCCGGCAGACGAAAGGGTGGGGCAGTTCACTTGCAACTGCAAGGTCTAAAGAAAACTGATTTAAAATTTGAAGAAATACATTTTAATTCCGAATTATTTGAACTCCTTGATATGAGAGGTGACGATATGGATATTCTCTATAGTCAATATATAGAATATGCCCCACCGTTTGATCCTCCGACTCTTGTGATGCAACGTCACAACTCGAGAATACCGTATTAATTTGAAGCGTAACTTGGATTTTCGAATCGGACCAAAAAAGGTATCTTGCACAACTAGCCCTCTTGAGAAATCACGATAACAAAGTTTCATTGGGAAATCCAAGATGGGCGCCTGCTGGCCATATTGGATTTTCGAATCGGACAGAAAAAGATATTTTGCACAATTAGTCCCCAAGGGGAACCTATGTACCAAATTTGAAAAAGATCCTTGCAGTATTTCCTGAGAAATCGCGATAACAAAGTTGCATGGGAAAATCCAATATGGCCGCCAGGTTGCCATATTGGATTTTCGAATCGTACCAGAAAAGGTATCTTGCACAAATAGGCGACAAAGGGAACCTGTGTACCAAATTTGACAAAAATCCATGCAGTAGTTCCTGAGAAATCGCAATAACAACGTTTCATGGGAAAATCCAAGATGGTCACCTGATAGACATATTGGATTTTGGAATCGGACCAGAAAAGGTATCTCGCACAACTGGATCACAAGGGGAACCTGTGTATCGAATTTGAGAAAGATTCAGGCAGTACTTCATGAGAAATCACGATAACAAAGTTTCATGGGGAAATCTAAGATGGCCGCCTTGCCGCCTAGTGGCCATATTGGATTTTCGGTTAGAGCAAAAAAGGTATCTTGCACAGCTAGACTCCAAGGGGAACCTGTGTACCAAATTTGAGAAAGATCCATGCAGTACTTTCTGAGAAATGACGATAAAGTTTCATGGGGAAATCCAAGATGGCTGCCTGGAGGCCATATTGAATTTTCGAATCGGACAAGAAAACATTTCTTGCACAACTAGACCCAAGGGGAACCTGTGTACCAAATTTGAGACAGATTCATGCAGTAGTTCCTGAGAAATCACCATAACAAGGTCTCATGGGGAAATCCAAGATGGCTGCCTTGCGACCATATTAAATTATCGAATCGGACCAGAAAAGATATCTAACACAACTAGACCCCTAGGGGAACCTGTGTACCAAATTTGAGAAAGATCCATACAGCAGTTCCTGAGAAATCGCGATAACAAAGTTTCATGGGGAAATCCAAGATGGCCGCCTTGTAGCCATTCTGAATTTTCGATTCGGACCGAAAAAGGTATCTTGCACAACTAGACTCCAAGGGGAAACTATGTACCAAATTTGAGAAAGATCCATGCAGTAGTTCCTGAGAAATCAAGATAACAAGGTTTCATTGGGAAATCCAAGATGGTTGCCTGGTGGCCAGGTTGGTTTTCCGAATCGTACCAAAAAAGGTATTTTGCACAACTAGACCGCAAGGGGAACCTGTGTCCCGAATTTGAGAAAGATCCATGCAGTAGTTCCTGAGAAATCGTGATAAAAATGTTTCATGGGGAAATCCAAGATGGCTGCCTGGTGGCCATATTGGATTTACGAATCGAACCAGAACAAGGTATCTTGCACAACTAGACCCCAAGGGGAACCGTTGTACCAAATTTGAGAAATATCCATGCAGTAGTTCCTGAGAAACCACGATAACAAGAATTGTTTACGGACGGACGTCCGGACGGACCACGGACCACGGACGAAAAGTGATTTGAACAGCCCACCATCTGGTGATGGTGGGCTAAAAAAAACCCACGTGCGTTTGGAAACGACGCTCTCGCTTCGAAAGTTCAGCTAACCATATCTCAATATAAATGAAATAACTTTCGCTCACTCGTTAAAATTTTTGAAATAAAGTCATAGCGCATTATTTTCACTGAAGTTTCCGGCACGTAACGCTTCAAAAGGTGTCATTTGTTCCAAAAATAAAAGTCGATTTCTGAACGAAAGCAGTTCGAAATGGGTTGTATTGTGGTGAGTTTTTCACAGTGCAGTAGCAAAATGTTGACAATTTCGTAACCGAAATGGTCCGTTGGGTTTGTCTCTTCTACCGTTGGTTCTAAATGACGGACATTTTCCTGTATTTTTACTATAAGACTTGAGGGGAGATAAATTTGTTATTCAGGTTTTCCCCCGGTTGTATGAAAAGTTACAACCCGCCCGGACACTCATACACCCTTCGGTTGACGCCTGAGGGTGTATGAGTTTCAGGGAAGGTCGAAACTTTCCATACACCCAGGGGAATTACAAGCATCTAGTCCGTCATTCATAATTAATCCGTCGTCCTTTAAAGAATATCCGAGTCCATAATCCAAAGACCTATTCCATATTCCATATAACAGCATTAGCACCAAATTCAAAAAGAAAATCATAGTATACATAAACATAGGCAACTTTCCTGCAAGAGAGAATCGGACAGTTTTCAATGATATCGGCTAGACATCATGATGTTCCAAAAGTACAAAATCCGTATTGCTGATCAGTATTCTTAATCCATAATAATCGTTGTAAAGTCGTCATCTAGAGAATGATGTATCTCAGTCACGCTTTAATTGTGTCTGTTCTTGTGACCATCATGAGGATCTTGAAGTACTTGGGTTCATACGGCCCCTAGCCCTCGGTTAAGTGGAATTAAACACAAGTTACGAAACGTAACGCCATAGATCTTGCACGCTACGCTCGTATTTTGCTATCAGCATGAGATATGCATCGCCAAAATTGAGAAACTTTGAGTGGAGGCGCTTGGTGGAATAGTCCGATTTTATAAATTGCTGCAACAATGTTTTGTGACGTTGATTAAAATCGTCACATTTAACACAGGATCTAGCAAATGCTACTAAGCGAGATATGTATACGCCATATGCAGGTCCCACTGAAATATTACTGTCCAGAAAGGGATAGTTTACGATGTCGAAATTGTAATCATCTCTTTTGTCATAAAGTCGACGAGATAGAATGCCCGCTTCATTTTTACAGAGATATAGATCTAAATATGATGTGACGGTAGGGCCGTCTATAGTTTGCTTCAAATCCAGTGAAGGTGGATGTATAGCCTTCACTGCGCCATTTATATAGCGATTATCCACATGGAGAAGATGGTCTATATAGCGTTTGGTGAATGAGAAGGAACGGGCTTTGAATTGGTCGATTTTTGAAAGCGCATGCTTATAGTCACATTAATAAGAGAACAGATATAGGTCAGCCAACAGAGGTGCAAAATTAGTACCCATTGGAGTACCTATATGCTGTCGATATATTGTGTTGCCATATTTCACATAGATATTTTAATAACAACTTCATGCAAGTATATAAATAAAGAAACATCCCAAGAATGATATCTCTTGCAGGTAGTAGGGCTAAAGAATGCTTTATGACTTCTGACGTCACTAAATCAACGATCAGTTTTCTTAAACACAGATACTATTAATGAGCTTAGACGGTCACTCAGGTCCTGATGACGGACTGTAGTATAGAGAGTCGAGTAATCCCATGTGGACACATGTCTGTACGGTAGTGACCTTTAGCATCAAGTTCTTCAGAAAGACATTTTGAGTTTTTTAATATCCACATATATTCAACGCCAAAATTTTAAGAAATAGTGACGCTATACCTTTTCAAAACAGTGTTTACCTCCTGAAGGGCACTCGTAAACAGGGTTGAAAAACGCACGGTGGTTCAGCTTCTAGAACCAGCTATGAACCTAGCTTTGTATGGTGATTTTTTTTCATTCTGGGAGTCTAGCATACTTTTTGTATGTCGTTATGATTGGTTGGGAGACAAGTGCCGCTTTCCCTGAGAATGATTTTGTGGTCGTTAAATAAATCTTCCAGTGTAAATGCAGTTTGAGAATGAGTACATGTATTTGCTGGTGATATGTTTACACTCAATTTGCATGGGTAAATTCAAAATCGAAGCCACGTTGAGTACCAGAAAACAGACGTTTTCATCGCTTTTCTGCAAGGACAAGTGGTGAAAAACTATTTTACATCACATCAGATTATCATGATTTACTTAATTATCGTGTATTTTTGAGAAAAAAAATCATAAATAAAAAATCTACCAAAGAAATGTCATTATTGAAAAGTTCCAGCGCCTAGCTCAATGGGTTTTGCATTGCTACTGGATATCTTCTTCAATTCCAATTGGGACACTACATTTCAATATTATGAATATTACATTCATCGGCCTGATTTTGAACCACATTTGTGAAACCTTAAGTATGTAGAGGACGAAATGTATGCGTAACGTTTTGTAGCTTCTGTAAAACGTTTTATATCTACTTGTGATTTGTTCAAGCACGTGCTGTATCCATGATTTTCTCATTAATCTTCGGGTAAAAACTTTATTCTCAGAATTTCTATTCGAGAATTAATATTTAATAAACACTCTGTTTCAAATGTAATGCGGGGAATATTGGTTTACTGTCACACTCACGGTTATTACCCTCATATGGTGAGAGCCAGTTTGAAAGGAAGAGGAAGCCGGAGTCGTCGGCAAGTATCTGGTAAACTTTCACACATGCACCAGCGGTCTCGAACCCGTGCCGCAACTGTAATGCGAAAATTACCTTGCGTTCACTCGCCGGTCTAAGTATAAGCATAGCAAGAGCTATATGACGGGTTAAATATTCTTTTAATCATCAGCTCTGAACATAGTGTCTTTATGATTCTGAGAAGGTAGATATATCGTATAAGCCAATGCACAAGTCCGTTTCGGTTCCATATGTACAGTTATTATACTGTGCTCGATACAGAGAGCACGAATCTGAATCCGCCATGGCGGCATTTGTTGTTCCTTATTTCTGAGATTAAGTTCGATCATTTATGAACCAGTGTACCATCAGATGTGACAGGAATTTTATTGGGCCGTACTGGTAACAGCATGGACTGGGTATTCCACCATTTTAGCTCCTTCTGTGCTCAAGTAGACGATAGCTCCTTGCTTGGTGTCGTCTTCTATCAGCCCTATGACAACTTCAGCAACACACGACGGTCTAAAACATACACAGCATGATGGTGCATTAGTTTTCTTCTGCAAGCAGCCTAGTTTTTCCAATATTGAGGAACTCAAAACTCAATGAGATTCAAAACTTCCGATACCTATGCGTTCCCCAGTAGCAGTTATTTGATAGGCCTTGTCGATATTTAGTTCAAAAAGAAATTTCAACCAAAGATCTGTCCTACCAACTTGAGCTTATCTGCCTTAACCCTATATGGTCAAGCATTTGGGGTACTGCAGTCAGGGGGGTGAGTGCCCCTCCCTATATAGGCTAGAGCGCTGAAACTCACCACACAGTTTCTTGGGATCAAATAAAATCAAATAAAATATAGATTAATTAGTTTTGCATAAATAAAATACTTTCAAGGCCTTTTAGTCAAGGAAAATGTGAAGAAATGGAGCGAAACGATTGAAAAAGACGACTTTCGCGGATACCACATGGCCGCCATTTTGAATTTTTCAATTATCCGCTGCCTGGGGTTATTTGAAAATAGGCTCAAAATAAACGAATAAGATAAGCTTAAAAGTCACCAAGTTTCAGCCTCCTCGGTTCTGTCGTTTCGGGGCAGCGGAGAAAAGTTCACTAGGGGGCACTTTCCGCCCCACCCCCTCGCCCCAGGCCAGGCAAGCTTAATTATGTTGAAGTGTGTAACCAGGATAAATGCTAATTAGCTGCTAACATACCGACGAAAGCGCAGAGACTATTATACGATGTTTGCAGGGTAGTCATGTTGATCCACTGATAAGCTTGGCATAATGGAGAAGCAAAGTAACTCGGAATAAACTTAATAAACGCATGGTGACAGTCTCAATGTTTCGACAAAATTTTATTTGCCATCTTCAAGTTGTCGGAGATGACAAATAAATCCTGAAGATGCCAAATACAATTTTGTCGAAATATTGAGACTGTCACCATGCGTTTATTAAGCTTATTCGGAGTTGCTTTGCTTAGCGTTATACATCATTGCCTTTCATCATATATTACCCACTTCATACGCCCTGATGATCTGAACAGCTCCATGTCTTGTTCTGTTAAGTCGATGGCAAATTCTGGGTTGAACTTGCGAAGAGTAGGCGTATCCACCCCCTCAGGGCATATTGCATTGAACCGTATCCCTTCTTGTTTACATCTGAGATTTGCCTACAGGAAAGTATGGTATACGATATGGCTTCAGATTTTTAAAATGTGTATGTTATGATAGTAAATCGCCATGAGCCCAGATATTCTGGATAGACCGTCATCCAACTCAGTCATATGGAATGGCAAAGGGAACACCATGATGTATCGCAGGATTACTGGAGAGCACTCTGTTCTAACGCTTGAGTCCGGTAATTGGTGCTCAATGCATCAGGCGGATAAGACCCATCTATAATGGATGCTAATAGTGTTTGGCGACGGCAAATCTCAGCTGATCCTTGTCAGAATAGTCGGATCTCGGTGGAAGTAATGCCCCTCTTGTATGCTTCTCTTTAGTACAATTGTTCTTCGTAAATTGTAAATGAGGAAAACATGGCCTAGCTAGGTTGAAATAGATGATACAGATAGTTTTACCTATCGGACATTCTGTACAGCGGCAACATGTCGGTGCCTTCCGTCTTGTACCTTGCCAAGACTAGAAATGTAGCAGGGATGTATCAGGGAGTCCCCTGATCATATAACGAGACGTCATATGGTATGGTATCCCAGGATATAAATATATAAGAAGGAGGCGCGCCAGATTGCGAGGGTTTATAAGAAGACGTACTAGCTTGCGAATGCTCATTTTTCTATTCCGCATGATATTTTAGGATATTAAAAAATTATGTTCACTGGGGGATTCTGTATTTATCAAGAAACAAATGTAATTATTCAGTTCTCAAAAAATACAAACACGATACAGATTTTGTCGAGAGCGTCAATCTAGTATTGCCCTATAAGTCATTTTTTTCTGTTTCCCAGCCCACATCAAATATTGCCCACAAGCCTTCCGAGAATTTTCCCCATAATGCTCAGTTGTTCTCATTACGTTACTTCTCTACTACTTTCCTAGGCTTTTCTCCCTACCACTCGGTCATCTACTTACACTCCACGCTAATGTAT
>JAVTVY010026765.1:0-11145 GCA_036873755.1 Hanleya hanleyi | reverse complement strand
ATGTTTATGTATACTATGATTGTCTTTTTGAATTTGGTGCTAATACTGTTATGTGGAAAATAGAATAGGTCTTTGGATTATGGACGCGGATATTCTCTAATGGACGACGGCTGGATTATGAATGACGGACTAGACGCTTGTAATTCATTCGAGAGAAACTTCTCGAATGAAAAACGATATCGAAAATCAGTTAAGAAACCTTCGTGAATTTACCCAGTGGAGAAAAAAAAACGATTGAAAACCGATGAAGGTAGTGCCGCTATTGACTTCGACTAGCCTGGTACCAGAACTTACTGTCACATTGCTTACCTATACAAGTAAGCTAGGGAACCAGGCTCCCACTCGGAAGCCTGGGTCAGCCTCGGGATTATCTTTGTCAAGTTTAGCGTGAACGATTAGCAGTAAAGTTTATAATTATTGTGTCCCAACAGCCAATTTGCGTTTGTATGTCAAATTCTTGAAATAGTGGTGTAGGAAGGAGTCAAGGAGGTAATTCAGTTTACATTGATAGCGTACATGACAACTGTGAAGAAGAAAGAGAAATCGCTATTCTCCATGTTGTCGGGCAAATGCCGTAAACTTTCCGTTGAACCATAGACCAGTCAGTTAGTCATCAAATATCATGTAACGGTATGTGTTTATTCCTAATGACATGTGGGAAGTTGAGGCTGGGTCGACATCGGGCCTTACAGACTAGTCTTTTGTGTTAAATGCCGTCATTTTCATCTGACGACGATACAGCTCACCACTCTCCAGTGTACGAGTTGTCAAGCGACACCGCTCACCAGTTACCAATATACGAGTTGTCAGAGCATTTCCATCATAGCTCTCTAGATTTGTATCTAATACCGCTTATATCGGTGCTAGGGGCCGTATGGTCATGTCATCCAAGTTGTCACATGAACAGGTACAATAAAAGCGTACCCGAGATACAACACATATCACGAATCGTTAGATTCTTGGTATGTGCTTTAGAATAAGTTAACCAGAAGACTATACTCTAAAGTCATGTGGCTCTGTCAGTATATCGGCTCCTCTTCCAACTTCCCTTATATGTGTTGTAATTTTTACCTGTATATGGCGAGATTCTGCTGGTGGACGGTTCGTCACGGTGGCCCGCACCCTGTACAGACCTTTTGGTCTTTGATATATGTTGGTGGACGGTTGACGGTTCGTCCCGGAGGCCCGCCCCCTGTACAGACATTTTGGTCTTTGATATATGTTGGCATTGTGGGAAGTTGATGCTGGGTCGACATCGGGCCTTACAGACAAGTCTTTTGTGTTAAATGCCGTCATTTTCATCTGACTACCACACAACGCACCAATTCCCAGTGTACGATTTGTCGCAGCGACACAGCTCACCGATTACCAATATACGAGTTGTCAGAGCATTTCCATCATAGCTCTCTAGATTTGTATCTAATACCGCTTATGCCGGTGCTACGGGCCGTGTGGTCATGTCATCCAAGTTGCCACATGAACAGGTACAATAAAAGCATACCTGAGATACAACACATATCACCAATCGTTAGATTCTTGATATGTGCTTTAGAATAGGTTAACCAGAATACTATACTGTGAAGTCATGTAGCTCTGTGAGTATGTCGGCACCTCTTCCCAATTCCCTTATATGTGTTGTAATTTTATATATATTGGCATTGTGGGAAGTTGATGCTGAGTCGACATCGGGCCTTACAGACTAGACCTTTGTGTTAAATGCCGCCATTTTCATCTGACGACGATACAGCTCACCATTCCCCAGTGTACGAGTTGTCACAGCGAAACAACTCACCAATTATCAATATACGAGTTGTCAGAGCATTTCCATCATAGCTCTCTAGATTTGTATCTAATACCGCTTATGCCGGTGCTACGGGCCGTGTGGTCATGTCATCCAAGTTGCCACATGAACAGGTACAATAAAAGCATACCTGAGATACAACACATATCACGAATCGTTAGATTCTTGATATGTGCTTTAGAATAAGTTAACCAGAAGGCTATATTGTGAAGTCATGTGGCTCTGTCAGTATGTCAGCATCTCTTCCCACTTCCCTTATATGTGTTGTAATTTTTACCTGTATATGGCGAGATTCTGGTGGTGGACGTTTCGTCCCCGAGGCCCGCCCCCTGTACAGACCTTTTGTTCTTTGATATAGGTTGGCATTGTGGGAAGTTGATGCTGGGTCGACATCGGGCCTTACAGACTAGTCTTTTGTGTTAAATGCCGTCATTTTCATCTGACGACGATACAGCTCACCAATCCCCAGTGTACGAGTTGTCACAGCGACACAGCTCATCAATTATCAATATACGTGTTGTCAGTGCATTTCCATCATAGCTCTCTAGAATTGTATCTAATACCGCTTATGCCGGTGCTACGGGCCGTGTGGTTATGTCATCCAAATTGCCACATGAACAGGTACAATAAAAGCGTGCTTGAGATACTGCACATATCACGAATCGTTAGATTCTTGGTATGTGCTTTAGAATAAGTTAACCAGAAGATTATACTGTGAAGTCATGTGGCTCTGTCAGTATGTCGGCACCTCTTCCCTCTTCCCTTATATGTGTTGTAATTAGCACTCGCACCCAAGCAAGCGTAACTTACGCATAAACGTATAAGCGCAAGATAGGATGTTGCAAGACGGAAGCTGTCGACCCCAAAACACCCATGATTCCCCATGAATTAGGTATAAAGTCCGTGTTCCGCTTTTTATATGCTCAAATCAAATCCTAATTGTACATGCAACCCTGTAGATGCCACCTTACCCACTTCTCTGGATGATTCCGCATGGTTTAGTTGTGAACTCCGTGCTCCGCTTTTCATATGTTCAAACCCAATCATAAATTCACATACACCCACTAACCCTGCCTCTTTCGGCAGGCCCCGATCCGCTGGGAAGCATTATTAGCCCATCTAAACCTGGTTGATAAGGGTTTTTCCTATTTTAGGGGGTGAAGTCCGTGTTTCCGGATTTTATATGTTCAAACCCAATCCTAATTTTACATGCACCCACTTGATCGCCCTGGAGGAGCGCTTCACTTTGAGACCTCCCACGACCCATCTGGTCCAATAGTGGCCCATCTCGACCCCAAAACGTCCATTCCCATGCCCCTTTTTTACTGCGCATGCGCGGAATGACGTCAGTTCCATGTCACACCAATCCAGTCGGATGCTCCCTCATGAGTGCTGCACACTGATCTGCCTGCCCCAGTGCGCATGCGCACGGTCACATTCAGAAAATTTCAACGCATGGCTTCGCGACCCCTATCATCGTGTTCTGCGTGGTGAGACAAAAAAAAACAAGATGCCACACTCCATATTGCAAATGGCCATGAGAGGGTTACCCCATTGGGCATATTCGCAAATGTTCAAATCATGGGAGATCACCCGGAATTCGGCCCACAAAGGTTCCGCCTAGTCCGAGCTGTCTTCCTTGCCTCCAGATGGCAGCACGATCGATGCCAAAAGGGGATTTCCCACAGCAAGCGCCGCCACTATGTTTATATTTTGTGGAGATATACTGGAGACGACACGCTCGCCCCTGTGGTCGCACATAAATTCGTAGTAATAACATAGTACAACACCTATAGTTTATCTTTATTACTATAAGTCTTACTTCCTATGTATTCATGTATTTTTTTTTCGTGCCAATACGGTTTTGGGGATTTCCTCTTCGCTCTCTGTATGGCTATGTGGAGAAACTGAGGGTTCCCCACTTGCCATTTATGTTGGGCATAGTTCTGGCGATATTGTCGGGGACTATGTTTGATGACGTGCATTCCGGGACATTAACATCGGAAGTCACTGTAGTCCAGTCAAATTGAGGTTTGACCCACCACAAATTGCAACAGAATTGTTTTTGCTGCAGTGCATTTCCGAAAGGTCTCTAGAATAACATACTAAAAGTCTACAAACAGATATGCATGGGAAATATATTAAAGTTCAAGTTGAAATTTGAGGTATTTTTCGCGAAATTTCAGTGTTTACCTGTCTCTTGCTCCTCTAAGAACACCTTGTACTTGGTACTAAGCGTGAAAGAAATGGGTCATTACTTACACTCATTCCATTCGTTATATCAAGGTTATACTCAGCCTAAAATAATACCCTTGCACGAAAATATTTATGGAGAATTTCAAAATGGGGGATGTATGAGGTCATTCTAAATCTGAACTTTTTATCATTTTCATGACAGTCCAGGCAATCTATCTGGGTTTTTTTAGCTGGACCAAAACAAATTGCAACATAATTTTTTTCACTGGTATGCATTTCTAATAGGTTCCCAGAACAACATACTAAAAGTCTACCGAAATCTATTTGGTGGAGATACGACTTTTTTTGAAAACAAAGGTACGCTATAATACATAATAGGCCATTATGCTTCATATAAGCAAGGTAGAATATTGTTTTTCTGTGAATAAGGACAGTTTATCATCCAGAAATCCAATTAATACATGACCCAGGGTACAGTATGCCATGGTGGTGAAAACATGTGTCTTCCCGGTGGATTTGCCCATAAGCGTAGATAGCAAACTGATAGTTCAGCATCAGGCTATATGAATTATACATGGTAATATTCAGACAGTTAACATTTTTGCCATTAGCAAAACATATGAAACAGGAATTCTCTCCCAAAATAAATGAAATGCCAAGCTGTGATATATTTTCCTTCAACCGATAACTGTCAAAGACAATATTTCCACAAACCCACTCATGGAGATATCTCTCTATTATTACAACTTGTGCCTTGTTGAAAAATACAGCTCAGCAAACCATTAATGATCTATCACAATTGTGTGCCAGATATGTTTTGACGAAAGAATAATAATTATGCAGATCCTATCATCTAATTATCAAACAAATAATAATCTAGATTATAGGCAAACTTGATGTTCTACCATGACGCTCTACCATGCCATTTACCATGTTCATTTTACATTTTCAACAATATAGGCCATGCTCCTACAGATGCATCTTCTTCAGCTGCAATCTTTCTTGCAGTTGCACCTGATAATCTCAAAGAGTGCCAGTGGAACTGGTGGCAGTTCAGTTTTCACAGAGAGAAGCCGTCCATCCTCATTCTTGTGGCTGCAATGGATGGTCTTCCCCTTTCCACTCTAAACACGCGAACCTTGATACTTAGCTGATGCTGATGTTGGTGGAAGGTTTTGTATCTGCACATGTATGGTTCGTTTTTGTCACAGAAACGCTTGCTTCGTCAGGGTTACCATTGTATAAACACACAAGCATCTGCAATAGATAACCTCCATGGCGAAATATCTCATTGAGCGTTGTTTTCTTTACAGCCGCACATTTGCCAATGCCATATGATCAGCATACTGTGTCACAGCCCTGAATGGCATGCACAAACAGCATATTTGTGCAGACTTACATTTCCAGCACAGCCTTTGTCTTCTTGACATTCCAAATTATCCGTTTCTTTGCATTCTCTCTTGGCTGAAAGTAGATGTCATTGTCACCCATGGGTTCATACTCCATGTAAGAATCACGAGACAATGCGTACAATAGCCAAGTTTGGGGACAACAATATGTCTAGACTTGAGCCTTTTCAGCTGCACAAAGACTCTGACAATAGCTTCCTACATGAAGTATCTACCCACCCATGTCTGCATGAAAACAGAGCAGAACTAACAGGTCAATATCATCATCAACCAAAGTGTTCATGCTTTCAGTCGATTAAACGGCAGCTTTTACAATAAAAACATCTGCATATGAAACATCCCGCCCTTTCCAACTGGTCACTCATAAGAGTAATGAACTGCTACTTGTTGACGTTGTTTGCTAGGAATTCGTCTTTCTTTGACTGAATGACCATGTCACTAGCGGAGCCGGAGAGTTTGGAATGTCAAGAAGACAAAGGCTGTGCTGGGAATGCAAGTCTGTACAAATATGTTGCTTGTGCATGCCATTCTGTGCTGTGACACAGAATTCCGACCATATGGCATTGACAAGGGTGCTGCCTTGAAGAAGACAACTGTCACTGAGCTATTTCGCCAACAAGCTGAAGTGTTCATCCAGGTCATGGGAGTCCCGATGAAGGTCATTTATTGCAGCAGCATAGAAAATGCTTATATGTTTATACAGCAATAACCCAGACGAAGGAATTGACTTGAGGGGAAGAGCATCCATTGCAGCCACAAAAATGGAAGTGGACAATTCAATCGGTTTCTCACTGTGAAAACTGATCTGCCACCAGCTTCAGGAGTTACTTGAGGTTATCAGCTGGAACTGCAAGAAGGATTGCAGCTGAAGCAGATGCGCCTGTAAGGATCATGGCCTGGATTGTTCAAGTGTGTGTGGAGAATGCAAACGACTGAGCTGTGCAAACTCATCAAACCTAGACCTTTGGAAATGACATTGGCGAAGACTGGTATTGGGATTGATAGTGCTGTGAGATATTCCTCAACTTATGGCAGTGTTCATGAGGAATAACAATAAAAGACATCAACTATATGTAGGAGAAGTCACTTCCCCTAATAATGTTACCAACATGATAAGTTTGCCTGTAATTCAAAGTATTATTTGTTTGATAATTAAATGATATATTAGGATCTGCATAATTATTCTTCTTTCATCAACAACATTTGTCTTACAAACAATTGTGATGGATCATAAATGTTTGGCAGATTGTCGTTATATATCTGAACTATTGCTAAACGCTACGTTGAATCTAATTTCTCTCTCTCTCCTGATTGGCAAGACTGCATTTTTTCAACAAGGTATAAATACTATTGAATGTCGGACCTGACACTTGCTACGTGCTTGTGATAATAGAGTTATATTTTTATCAGTTGATGGAACTATTGTCTGCGATTGTCATAGGTTGACAGAAAATATATCACTGCTTGTCAGTTCCCTTTCGGATAACAATGCTAATGGAAATAATGC
The DNA here is from genome assembly GCA_036873755.1 of Hanleya hanleyi. Taxonomy (NCBI): domain Eukaryota; kingdom Metazoa; phylum Mollusca; class Polyplacophora; order Lepidopleurida; family Hanleyidae; genus Hanleya; species Hanleya hanleyi. The sequence goes on along the minus strand of JAVTVY010026765.1, from coordinate 4,232 downwards.
CAACTGGCAGGATATTACCATGTATGATTATATACCCTGATGCTGAACTATCGTTTTGCTATCTACTTTTATGAGTAAATCCATTGGGAATGCAAATGTTTTCACCGCCATAGAATAATGTATCCTAGATCATCATGTATTGATTGGATTTCTGGATGATAAACTGTCCCCATTCAGAGACAAACCAATATTTTCTATCTTCCTATATGAAGCATGATGGTTTATCTTTGTTTTAGAAAAAGTCGTATCTCCACGGAATACATTTTGGTAGACTTTTAGTATGTTATTCTGGGGATTTCTTAGAAATGCATGCCAGTGGAAAAAAATTCTGTTGCATTTTGTGTTGGGTCCAGCTAAAAAAACCCAGATAGATTGCGTGGACTGTCATGAAAATGGTAAAAAGTTCAGATTCAGAATGACCCCATACATCCGCCATTTTGAATTTCTCCATAAATATTTTCGAGCAAGGGTATTATTTTAGGCTGAGCATAACCTTGATATGATAACGAATGGAATGAGTGTAAGTAATGATCCATTTCTTCCACGCTTAGTACCAAGTACAAGGTTTTCTTATAGGAACAAGATACAGGTAAACACCGAAATTTCGCGAAAAATACCTCAAATTTCAACTTGAAATTTAAGATATTTCCCATGCGTATGAGATTGTAGACTTTTAGTATGTTATTCTGGGGACCTTTCTGAAATGCATAGCAGTGAAATAAATTCTGTTGCAATTTGTGGTGGGTTGACCCCAAAAATGCGCTACATTTACTGGACTACTGGGGTAGCCTGACTCCGATTACCTACCGGACGTTCCCGGAGATGATCGGACATTGCCGGAGATGACCGGACATTGCCGAAGATTGCCGGACATTCCCGGAGAATCTCCCGACCGCCAGCGTATTTGAAGTCTCGGGACTACTTTCTGTCCGTAGAGGCTTCTTCCCGCGACCGCATCATCGCCGACCGTATCAACGCAGAGGAATACATTTCCCGGGGTCATTTCCGGTCACGTGGCCGGAACTATAGGGAACTTGACCGCTGTGGCCTCCTCGTGACCTCAATAAATTGTTGAAACAGAGTTATCTCCCCTAAATATGCGTCCAAATCCCCTTTATATACATGTACTACTTCGGACATAGCGGGCGTTTCCAAACATCGTTCGGGTCTTTCAATCCCGATTTTGTCGATCTTGCGAACAGCTATTTCTTATGTTCAGAAATTTTTCTTCCATCGAGAAAACTCTTCAGATAGGAAACACAATATCGCAGCTGAATCATATCAATGGACATGTGGACACTTTCATGTACAAGGAAGGTTCGAGAGTAGTATGGATCCACTAATAATACACTCTCTGCATCTTCTTCTTCTCTGCATATATACAGCAGGTTCCCAGCGCACTACTAGTTCAGCTTGTATGATGCGCTACATCAAACGTTCAAGAAGATTTGGCTTCAGTTTCGAGGTAACGACACAATAAATAGGATACTCAATTAGTTTGCCGTTGTCCATTAATAATGTCTTCGTCGGTAATTAGAATTACCACAATAACCAGAGCTATGTCTTTGATTTCCGACTGGTTATCTGTATATTCCTGGATTATGCTGGTAGCTTCTTGTCAGAGGCGCACAATCCGTATGGCACTCCGTCGGTCTGCCGCCGCCTATCTGTGATATCTTTGTCGGTCATCAAAATACCACACGATTACCACCACAGTCCTATCAGAGAAAACCTGGATTCTGCTGGTGGCCACTGGCTCCGATGTCAGACTTATGTACATTGTCTTTACATTATAGTATACGTACTATTGTGTTATTGTGGACCGAGATCTGATCAAAACTTTCAATTACAGGTCGGCCTTATGGCAAGCCGTTTTACTTCTTATTCGCCATTTGCTGATATCATTAAATATTTGCTGATATCTTCAAATCTGTCGATTTGCTGATATCACTAAATGATTTGATGATATCGCCAAATGGTTCAATGATATCAGCAAATCATTAGATGATATCAGCAATTCATTTGATGATATCATTAAATATGGCGGAACGTGAAAATAGGCCTAAATGTAAATGCCTGCTCCCTTCTCATCCTGTTGTTTGATAATTTATACCTTCTGGTAAAGCTATCTACCGAAAAATCATATGCAATATTTATTACTCAAAGAAGCAGACAATAACAATAAAACGCAACTACAGTGATTTGGGTGATGCAGGGAATATGTTCGATAGCCGCCGCTATCAAAGCTCTGGCATATATCATACGCCAAACTATACTAATAAACAACTATGACAAATAGAATCATGAATATAAGGGCATTCGAATAAATATACAGTAGGGAAGATAAACTTTTCCATCGCGAGTTATCGACATGTAGACACAAATTCATTAGATCGGCATTTGAGTATAAAGGGGGTGAGGCGATAGGGGAGTTGTAATGATTTCGGGAAAGCCGGTCAGCATTGAGCATGGTATATTAAAGCAGAATCGATTGTCGTGCTTCATCACTGGTTAGCTTTTAGGGCAGGAGATAAGGCATAGCCGGACATACAACAATAAATTGATCTCTATGACCCTTTACTGACCCGTAAGGGATCGTTTCCATTAATCGTTTTTTCTTCAGTCGCGATTTTTCTTCAATTTTCTCGATTGAAAAACGATCATTCGCGAATCAGTCGCGAGGATATCGAGAAAAAAAATGAGAAAAAACGATTGAACCTTTTCTGAAAAAACCCATTCTCTCGCGATATCGTTTTTGAATCGTTTACCCATGCGCGATCCGTTCTTGATCGCGAATCTTCAATCGCGAGAGAATCGTTTTTTTCAAGGTGCGAGAGAATCGTAAGGCGGAGTGATATCTGACACATAGTCCGTGTTGCCGTCGTACGCCCCTCTATCCGCGAACTGGGAACTACATGTAATGTTGATTGCGGAATTGTCGATGGAAAAGCCTATATTACTATACTATACTGTATAAATGCGTAAGATAACCGAATAATATATATGATTCACGATCTATAGTCTCCTACAAGCTGAAGTAGGGCGTATGCTGGAAATATCTATACACATACCTGTACCATGTTTCCTGTGACGTCCGCTGTCAGATTTACTCTGCCGAAGCGTAAATGACAAAATTACATGTTTATTTAATAATCGTGTGAGCCGACAATGTGTTAATGTTCAGTCATTCCCTTCATACGTCCGATAATTTCCTCATATATTCATGCAACTTGGTATAAACAATACAGGATGATGGTCGCAAATCTTGTTTTTGTAAATACCAGGTATAGGTCATCAATGGATTTGAGTTCGTCGCTGATTGCATTATCAGAATGATTATGGCACAGACTTTATAGAGGTGTGAATGGGCGCATGGCGATAACTCAGAACAGCTTAGCCCTCCAGCCGAGAATTTCTAGGTTAATTAAGGTGAAAAATGGTGTAATTAAATACGTATATATTGTTATGGTAAAACATATATTAGGAAAGGGTATCCATTCATGTTTTGGTACAGTTTTTAAACTATTGAGATGTGAATAAGTTCACAAAATCACCATCAAGTTAATTTTATTGATTATAAGAATATTCGCGGCAGTGATTTCATATGTATATTAAATACATATCACAATGGTGATTGAATCGCATATAACGGTTGGATTCGCATATGTACAATACTTTTTTTATTTTAATTTTACATTTTGATAAATGAACTATGATTGATTCCAAAGGGAAGCTCAAGCCAGAAACCACCTGAATATTATATAATTTCATCTCATACTGGATTAACCAAGCTGGCAAGAGAGAAACATTTCTCGTCGGAGTACGATCATCGGTTAAAAATTTCGTTTTTTTTCGCAAAACTGAAGATTTAAATGTGGGATTTGAAAACCTGTCGGACAGAGAAAGACGTTTTATATTCATATTGTATATTAATGCAGTCATTTCTCATATAGTATTATACACGGTGAGGGGCGTTGTTTGCTGCCTCAGCAGCCAAGTCACGTGACCTGAATTATACAGGCCTTTTGAAACACATCTCCGAATCGTCAAGGTTTCCTTTTTAGCCAAAGGCGAGACCTTGATCATCTTGCCAAGCAAACCGCTTTTCCCTTATATATTTTCCCTTTGTATTTATTAATTTTCATAATTTATTGAAAATATACGTATTCATCTACCATCAAATATCCCACAAGCCAGGCAACTGTGGGGTTTGCACTTATAGACTCCCACTT
>JAVTVY010026764.1:0-10932 GCA_036873755.1 Hanleya hanleyi | reverse complement strand
TTAATCAGCAGGAAAACCCACCTCCTTACTACCATCATGTAAATCACAGATAGTTATGATCTAGATCACAAATAGTTATGATATTAACAAGAACTGTTTTAGAATAATCTGGCATTCCATGTTGTTTTTATGCAAGCGTTGAGGACAACGCTTAGATGGAGCGGAGGAAACTGTAACCAAGCGACATTTCTATGTACTATTTGCTATATACAATGTGTTAGTTTAATTCAAATATTAATTCTAAATCTTCATCAATTAACTGTATAGACATGTATTTATTTCTTTATTGGTCATTATGATTTAGTCCCCTTGTATCAGTTAAACCAGCAGGCATTGCAGGTGACCACCATGTAGTTGTAGTTAATCCCCTTGTTTGTAACAGTCACATACGTCTGTCACTGCTGGGGCAACTCTGGTGCCATTCTTACACAGATGGCATGTTGGCACCTATCTTGTCTAACTGGTTCATTGCTACCTATATTATTGTTTTACCAGGAAATACATTGTTTGTTAAATGTTTAAATATGTACCTTGACTGTGCTAGTGACAGTTCGGATTCCGACTTTGTAAAGTATAAGTTACATCACTGTATGAGAGGACACCTTTCTACAGGATATATTTCTATAGTGTAAAACACTGTATACTGAACTTCTGGATTGCCGGAATTGATGATTGGAATACATTTGGAAACTTCTACATGTATATTGTATATTCATATTCTGGACTACCGGTGTGAAGTAAATATTGGAACTTTGACTGTGGAGTTATTCTCGTCATTTCTTGAACTAGCTTACCCCATCACAAAGGTCTGAGACAAGTCAGGTTGTGTACATACATACCTTGGACTACGACTTCCTTATTTATGTGGTAGCGCCGTTATAGCTAGTCTCCCCACTGTGCCATTTAGAAAGGCAAAATCCTACACCATATACAGTAAGAACAGCAATAGATATGTTTTCAGTGTATTCAACCTTCAAGTCTTTATTGCGTAGGTATGATCTTGTTAGTTGATATTATTTTCAAGATAAATGTTTCTGATATACCATATTTGACGACAGATTTCAGTATAATGGGGGCCAAAACGTGGCCTTCAACACTGAAAAATAAACACTGACTATTTTATGTTTTGCATGTGTTACCTTGACAATGATGGTTTGAAGTCTGATTTTGTGAAAGTTTTAAGATAATTGGTCGGTTGTGAGAAAATCTAGAATAGATTTTGTTGCCCTCCTTCCATCTGATAGTTTCTCTGCAGTGATCGGCAGAGAAACTGTGTTCTGCTACTCTGACTCTAATTGAATGAACACTCCAGCAGTCCGTGATCATCCGGAATAGTGGAAAAGCTAGTTTTCAATGCAAAAAGTACCCAGCAAATGCAAAGAACGGATATAGGACGGACACAAGGTTTGCCAAAGGTTTTCTGTGTAAGTGACATTATTCTTAGCTTCCACAATACTTTTTGAAACTATTCAAAGCATTTCATGCAGATGGCGCATAGTTTTTCTGAGTAAAAGTTTGATTTAACGTGGTTGCTAACATGATGCTCTGGACGGACAAATAGTAACGTTAGCAACATTACATCGTCAGAAACATTTCTTTTTTTTGCTATGGAAAAGATGCTTGCCACAAACTAGATGATTTCAGAAAGAAATCAGGAGGAAATTTCTTTTGAGCATGTGGAATGCCTGTTAACCAACCTACAGGTTAACAAAAATCGAATATTACTGTTGCTAACATTACATTTGGACGGACTTTGTGGACAGACGGACATGCCTATTTTGGGGAATTTTCACAAAATGCCAGAATTTACCATGAAGATCAGATATATGGTTTCTAAGCTCTGTTATCTACATATACATGAACTATCAGGCAAATTGATAACGCAATGCAATATTTTTACCATGCGTCAGTCATTGCTAACGTGACACATGTGGACGGACATGTGTCACGTTAGCAATAAACATGGCAGTGCTAATGTTACATTCAGACAGACACCTTATAAACTGATGATTTAGCTGCAAAAATAAATACTGCAGACTGCTATTATCAACCAACTCCGCTCACTTTGTCAGTTCTGCCAAGCAAACATAAGAAAGACTTGTATTTGCAACAAAATTTAGGTAAATCCTACTTAGTTGTATTGCTAATGTTACTCTGTTGCTAACATTACATAAGTGGACGGACACAAAACAAATTGAATTTTCACATTCAATTGCACTTCACATGACTCATCAATTACATTGTTAGTGGAAGTGCTGTGTAGGAAATACAGACTTACAATGAAATTTTGACTAACTGTTATAGAATAGAGTATAGCTTGAACAATGTTGTTGCTAACGTGACTTTAATTGTGGACGGACATTTTATTGAGTCACGTTAGCAGTTTTTGAAAACCTTATTAGCCCACCATCACCAGATGGTGGGCTGTTCAAATCGCTTTTTGTCCGTGGTCCGTCGTCCGTCGTCCGTCCGTCGTCCGTGGTCCGTCCGTAAACAATTTCTTGTTATCGCGATTTCTCAGGAACTACTGCATGGATCTTTCTCAAATTTGGTACACAGGTTCCCCTTGGGGTCTAGTTGTGCAAGATACCTTTTCTTGTCCGATTCGAAAATCCAGTATGGCCACCAGGCAGCTATCTTGGATTTCCCCATGAAACCTTGTTATCTCAATTTCTCAGGAACTACTGCATGGATCTTTCTCAAATTTGGTACACAGGTTCCCCTTGGGGTCTAGATGTGCAAGAAACCTTTTTTGGTCCGATTCGAAAATCCAATATGGCCACCAGGCAGCCATCTTGGATTTCCCCATGAAACCTTGTTATCGCGATTTCTCAGGAACTACTGCATGGATCTTTCTCAAATTTGGTACACAGGTTCCCCTTGGGGTCTAGTTGTGCAAGAAACCTTTTTTGGTCCGATTCGAAAATCCAATATGGCCACCAGGCAGCCATCTTGGATTTCCCATGAAACCTTGTTATCGCGATTTCTCAGGAACTACTGCATGGATCTTTCTCAAATTTGGTACACAGGTTCCCCTTGGGGTCTAGTTGTGCAAGAAACCTATTTTGGTCCGATTTGAAAATCCAATATGGCCACCAGGCAGCCATCTTGGATTTCCCCATGAAACCTTGTTATCGCGTTTTCTCAGGAACTACTGCATGGATCTTTCTCAAATTTGGTACACAGGTCCCACATGGGGTCTAGTTGAGCAAGATACCTTTTCTGGTGCGATTCGAAAATCCAATATGGCCACCAGGCAGCCATCTTGGATTTCCCCATGAAACCGTGTTATCGCGATTTCTCAGGAACTACTGCATGGATTTTTCTCAAATTTGGTAAACAGGTTCCCCTTGGGGTCTAGTTGTGCAAGATACCTTTTCTGGTCCGATTCGAAAATCCAATATGGCCACCAGGCAGCCATCTTGGATTTCCCCATGAAACCTTGTTACCGCGATTTCTCGGGAACTACTGCATGGATCTTTTTCAAATTTGGCACACAGGTTCCCCTTGGGGTCTAGTTGTGCAAGAAACCTTTTCTGGTCCGATTCGAAAATCCAATATGGCCACCAGGCAGCCATCTTGGATTTCCCCATGAAACTTTGTTATCGTCATTTCTCAGGAAGTACTGTATGGATCTTTCTCAAATTTGGTACACAGGTTCCCCTTGGGGTCTAGTTGTGCAAGATACCTTCTCTGGTCCGAATCGAAAATCCAATATGGCCACAAGGCAGCCATCTTGAATTTCTCCATGAAACCTTGTTATCGCGATTTCTCAGGAACTACTGCATGGATCTTTCTAAAATTTGGTACACAGGTTCCCCTTGGGGTCTAGATGTGCAAGATACCTTCTTTGGTCCAATTCGAAAATCCAATATGGCCACCAGGCAGCCATCTTGGATTTTCCTTTGAAACCTTGTTATTGCAATTTCTCAGGAACTACTGCATGGATCTTTCTCAAATTTGGTACACAGGTTCCCCTTGGGGTCTAGTTGTGCAAGATACCTTCTCTGGTCCGATTCGAAAATCCAATTTGGCCACCAGGCAGCCATCTTGGATTTCCCCATGAAACTTTGTTATCGTCATTTCTCAGGAAGTACTGTGTGGATCTTTCTCAAATTTGGTACACAGGTTCCCCTTGGGGTCTAGTTTTGCAGGATACCTTTTTTGGTCCGAATCGATAATCCAATATGGCCACAAGGCAGCCATCTTGAATTTCTCCATGAAACCTTGTTATCGCGATTTCTCAGGAACTACTGCATGGATCTTTCTAAAATTTGGTACACAGATTCCCCTTGGGGTCTAGTTGTGCAAGATACCTTTTTCGTTCCGATTCGAAAAACCAATATGTCCACCAGGCAGCCATATTGGGTTTCCCCATGAAACTCTATCGTCATTTCTCAGGAAGTACTGCATGGATCTTTCTCAAATTTGGTACACAGGTTCCCCTTGGGATCTAGTTGTGCAAGATACCTTTCCTGGTACGATTTGAAAATCCAGTATAACCACTAGGCAGCCATCTTGGATTTCCCCGTGAAACTTTATCGTCATTTCTCAGGAACTGCTGCATGGATCTTTCTCAATTTTGGTACACAGATTCCCCTTAGGATCTCGATATGCAAGATGCCTTTTTCGGTCCGAATCGAAAATCCAATATGGTCACCAGGCGGCCATCTTAGACTTCCCCATGAAATTATTTTATCATGATTTCTCAGGAAGTACTGCCTGGATTTTTCTCAAATTTGATACACAGGTTCAATTGTGCAAGATTGTGCTTTTCTGGTCCGATTCGAAAATTCCATCTTGGATTTTCCCATGCAAAGCTTTTATCGTGATTTCTCAGGAAGTACTGCATGGATCTTTCTCAAATTTGGTACACAGGTTCCCCTTATGGTCTAGTTGTGCAAGATACCGAATCGGTCCGAATCGAAAATCCAATATGGCCACAAGTCGGCCATCTTGAATTTCCCCTTGAAACATTGTTACCGTGAATTCTCAGGAAATATTTTGTGGATCTTTCTGAAATTTGGTACACAGGTCCCACATGGGGCCTAGTAGTGCAAGATGCCTTTTTTGGTCCGATTCGAAAATCGCTTCAAATTAATTCGGTATTCTCGACTTGTGACGTTGCATCACAAGAGTCGGCGGATCAAATGGTGGGGCATATTCTATATATTGACTTTAGAGAATATCCATACCTTCACCTTCCATATCAAGGAGTTCAAATAATTCGGAATTAAAATGTATTTCTTCAAATTTTAAATCAGCTTTCTTTAGTCCATGCAGTAGCAAGTGAACTGCTCCACCCTTTCGTCTGCCGGCGGGTTGGCTACATGAAGGGACGTCACTCTTGTGACTCAACTCGACAACTGTAGACTACTGCATGTTTCGATCCAAGGGAGATAATCAGGATTTAGGCACTTTCGAAGTTTCAACATTACTGCGCAGGCCGGATCCCTTCAGTATTAAGTAGTGTACCATTTTACTATTTTCAGGCATGGTATCTTAAAAGAGATATCTCAAAATAGCCGTATAAACAGAACAGAATTAGCACTCGTTCTTAATTATAAAATCTTAAGTATGTTTCATAGCTCATGCCAAAGCGTCAAAGAGATTGGTCTTCGCTTCCAGTACCCAATGATGACACGTGCAAAAAATAAATAAAAAAAATACTACGAAACAAAGGCGAAGAATCCTCCGTACATGTACATTCACTTTCAGACTAACTTTGCTCATTTCTCTTGTATTATAACAACCGACATATGTACAGTTTCTAGAAATCTTGAAACTTAGATTATATCTTGGTGTTTTTCAGTGACCTTTTCCGATCCTCTTCGAAATTCTGTAAACAAAATTACAAATCAATCGTTTGTACTTAGTAACAATGAACAAAAAGATCCTCTAGTCATTAGCTTACAATTATCGGACAATGGTGGGCGCCAAGATCCTTCAGGATCTCTCGTTTTTTATTTACTTTTTATACGCCCGCCCAAAAGGCGGACGTATTATGTGATGGCGGTTTCCGTCCGTCTGTCCGTCCGTCTGTCCGGTTCTCGTGTCCGGTCTATATCTGGGACAGTTTCCTATCCACAGCTCCAATTTTTGGTGAGTGGATACCCTACGGGGATGTGTCGCGTACCAAAATGAAGGTCGAGGTCACAGGTCAAAGGTCACGGGCCTAAACTAGAGCCTATGGGCTTTAATGAGATCTGGTAGCTGGGTTATTGGGGCATAAGTTTGTATGAACTGTAACAGATAGGCACATCTATTAATGCCCAAGACTTGGAATTATTGGATATGCATATACCAGTGATACCAGTGATAGAGATCAGGATAGCAGTTATCAATTTATCAATTCTGTATAGTTTTAGGGTATTCATAAGGATGTGGTGTCTTATTCCGTGCTCTCTCTCCCTCCCCCCCCCTCCACCCCCCAGCCCCCCTCTTCAGTTGTAGCTTACTCACACAAGCTTGATTCAGTGTTGTGAATCAACTGTCAAAACTGGATTGGAGTAATAGGCATGTGATTGGGCTAGGGCTGCCTATAAATCGAGCAAGATCGATTTCACGTTTTAGGATCCGTCAATTAATCCTCTGTTCGAACCCAGTCAAATCAAATCTTGATGGAGATCTGTTGGATTGAAGAGTAGACCCTTGCGGATGTCAATTAATCGAAAAGGTTTCTGTTAACATTATTTCAAAATCAGAAAGATACTCAATTTTAGTAAAATGGCAAAAACTGAAATCACTTGTATTGAGGAAAAATTGGACTTTGTTATTCTCTGCCCCAGGCGCTGGCTTATCGACAATAACTAATAATCCTGCGCATATGGAGTCTGAGATGGTTCAATTTCAAGTTTTACCACTGTGCATTCTCACAGAACTTCATGTATTGCCATGCAAACCCTATCACTCTCGTTCTTGGCTCAGCTGAGATTACAAGTAGTACTGCCAGGACCAACAACAAACAGTTAACATGCATTAGAATTCTCGATCACGATCTGCGGGCAGTTTGAGCTGCAGTCATCCCTTATTCGGCAGTTTCGACATACCCATCCACAGATGGGCCCTTCTGTAGGAGGCTGGTAACCTCCACTATATATCTGTTGTGCCATGTCAATTATAATTTTATTTTTAGTTAAGATAAGATAAGATAAGATAAGCTTTATTTAGAGTCGGGTTTACGAACATATAACATTAGCCCATGGAGGCTATTCATGCCGACTATTTAAAAAAATGTTAAATGTTAAATGTTTTATCACAGCTAATGACCAACCAGCCTTCCAGCCATGGCTCGGATCTCAAGCAACCTCACAATTTTCAACATCACTGAATCACGAAGAGTCTCATTTTCATTTTCAGTATCTGGATATTCCATTCAAATATTGGGGATTATCAGGGAACCTGTGAAGATGGGGTGGGGGAAAGGGTTGCACGGCGTGCTCTGCATGACCAGTGCCTATTGTATCACGATGGAGTGCCCGAGCTTATCCATCCATCATTCTGCAGTCAAGAGAAGATCCGATCACAAAATTGATTGGATATAATGTCATTAGGGATATTGGGATGCGGCTATGCATTATCTTGTTGTGTTGTAGGTATCGATCCAATATTAATTTCTTTATCTAGGTCATGCCCTATTATGGTTCAACATGTTCTGCTGTTCTGTCATATGGTACTTCATGAACAAAGTTACATCCCATGACTCTAAGCAGAAATTGGGACCAGTGGTAGTCTCTCGAAAACAAATGGAATGAAAGTGTCCATAACAAGGAAAAATTTATATATTTCATTACGTACGTGTAAGGGGTTGGATGCTGGTCAGGTAAGTATTCTGGCAAGTCGCTCCTCTCGTCAGATAGGCTCAGGCTGGTCAGCTTCAGGCTGAGGTATATCCACTGGTCAGGCAGATGTGGTAGAATTCATTAAAGTCGCTCCTCTCGTCGGGCTGGATATCTAGGCTCAGGCTGGCAGGTAGTGCAGCTTCGGAAGGTCAGTGAAAGAATGAAGCAATGCCTTGAAACTTCCGGCTTTTATAGGAAAACATAGAGGTACCCGGATGTAGGCGCGGACGTAGGCGAAAGCATCCTAGTACCCGGATGTAGGCGAAATTGTAGTACCCGTCCATTGGTTCTTTTATCGATCGCTCATTGGCTCTTTTTCTCGACCGCTGATTGGTCCAAATGGAACTGCCCATTCTTCCCAGGTTAATTTACAATCCCCTTTTTGTGTTCAAGCTCTGTATATCGATGCCACAACAATGTAGGGATCGTGGTGCAACATTGTTCCATTTTTCTTTCGGGGAGCCAGGTGTTCGGCATGTGAGCTCACTCACACAGACACATAGGCACCAGACCAGGTGTTCACGGTTTGGCACGATGCCGCAACATTGTAGCGATCGTGGTGCAACATTGTTCCAGTTTTCCTTCGAGGAGCCAGGTGTTCGGCACGTGAGCTCACTCACGCAGTAGACACCAGACCAGGTGTTGTTGAGCGAAATCCTAGTACCCGTCCTCTGCATGGCAGAGGCCAGAACAAATGCCTTGATCACGTGATCGCCACGTGACCACCCCCTTAAATTTTACCCGGGGGAACAAATAAGTAGGTCAATATGGCTTTAAATCACGGGACTATACTACTGAGGCCAGGGTGTCATTGGATCCATACAACATGATATTTCAGTAGGACAGCCCAACATTAGATCTGCTCTGTTACAAGTAGGTACTGAAGCGAATATTATCCCAATATCAAAGGTGAAATTCACCTCAGAAATACACGAAAATTTAAAAATAACTATATTTAAAATGTTTTGATTATTAATTTACCGGATCTGGGGACGATAATGGTCCAGTAATGTTGTTTCACACTTCATCAACTGTGTTTATATTTTTCTTCCTTCGATGTCTTCCTCTCGTCTGGATTGACAAGTAGTTCGTTGTTCATGACCATATTCCCTGCCATTTGGGCGAAAAGGGCTAATTGGCGAAATCGGCAAAAGGCTGAAACGTCCGAAAAAAAGGTTTGCAAGCCGTGGTACCCCAGCCTTGTTACTCTGGTAGTACTATTTCCCATAAGATAAATATACTGAAATGCATTTTAAAAATAATGTCAAGAGATAGAAGATTTATTCGTGTACGTTTTTACAGTGTCGAGCAAAACTGTAACATTTTCTTCATTTATAAATCTCGTTTGACTCGGCTTTATTTTTATAAATTCATTTATTTTTTCAGTTAAGCTCTGGATTGATCACCGCTCGTGTTAATTGTAGATTAGATAAACCACCATTTTGCAAATATGGCAACACTATATTCCCTCGTGATCGCAGAGGTTGGTGGGGGGGGGGGACTTTAGTAGTGGGAAAAGCGTCCATTCCTCATGATTGAGGGTGAGGGTGTTGACATCATGTGGATCACGTGGAGCTGACGCCACTTCCGGGACAAATGTCAGAGGTCAATTCGGGGTTAAAGATCACTTCCAGGTCAATGGTCAAAGGTCACTTCACGTGAGAGCCCAGCAAGAGTGATCTCCCCCTAAAGAAGACCGTACGCTGCAGTGATTTCAATGTTAAACCCACTCACGGACAGTTACGGTATGGGGTCTCTTTGGGGTTTGCTTTGTATCGCGATGTAGAACACGATGGGAGGGATCTTAGGGCCAGGGGTTGACTTTTGTTCACAAAGATATCGGGCACATGCGCACTGGGCAAGTAGCGCTGGAGTGGACATTTTGGGTTCTCGGTGGTCCACTATTGGCCCGATTGGGTCGTGTGAGGTATCAGTTTCAAGCACTCGTGGAGGACCATCCGACTGGATGAGTATGGAATGAAAGTTACGTCATGGCGCTCATGCGCATACCGGAAATTATGGGAATAGGGCACTGGAATCTACGTTTTGGGGAATCGGAATCGACGTTTTTGATTCGTGGTGGACCCATAATGGGCGTACTGGGTCGTTTGAGGTGTCATTTCGAAGAACTCGGGTGGAAGCATCGGACAGGGCGAGAGTGGAGTGGAAGTAAGGCTATGGCGCGCATGAGCAGACCGGGAATTATGCGAAAAGGGCATTGAAAGGGACGTTTTGGGGTCGAGATGGACCCCTAGTGGTTCGATTGGGTCGAGTGAGGCATCATTGTGAAGCACTCGTGGAAGAGCATCCGACTGGACTAGTATGTAATGAACGTAAGGCTATGGTACGCATGCGCAAGCAGGGAATTGTGGGAAAAGAGCATTGGAATGAACGTGTTGTGGTCGAGGTCGAGGGCGTACTGGTTTGGGGAGGGTATCCATGTTAAGCGCTCCTCCAGGCTGAACAAGTCAAGGAAGGGTGCATGTTTTCTCCGAGATGAAAAGGGGCTACTATCGGGTCCCAGAGGATCATGGCTTGCCCGACAGGTACAAGGTGAACTAGCGGGTACATGTTTTCACAGAAAAAAGTGCAACACAGACTTTACACCTGATGAGTCAGAGAAATGGGAATGTTGTTCTGGTTGTTGAGCACCCGCACCCTGGTTTACCCTATGCGCTACGGGCTATAGGATACAGGGTGCACCACATGTGTGTGCGCATGCCTGCGATGGCGTCACTTCCGAGCTCCAAGGGCTCGGACCACTTATGCGCGCGATGACTTCACTTCTGGCGATGTCCAGGGATGACGTCACTGTCATCAAGGGTCAGTGGTCAATGGTCAAAGTATGTGCGTGTGATTGGATGGTTGACAATGCGTAAAGGCGTTACGACAGGGCGTTAAGTCGTTAAGATAAGACGTTAAGCCGTTGAAATAGGGCGTTAAGGCATTGAGAAAAGCTGTAAGGCGTAACGATGGGCGTTGACGGGCGTCACTGCACTTCGATGAATTAGTGGCAATTCCATGGAATATCCAGTGCGCATTAGCTTCGAGACCCGGGCATCGTGTTCTACGTGGTGAGACGAAAACAAGA
>JAVTVY010026763.1:0-117166 GCA_036873755.1 Hanleya hanleyi | reverse complement strand
TCCCTGTCAGGGCTTCGGCGTAATAGTTAGTTTGTGCACAACTCCTATGTCGAGGGAGCCATTATTTCATTTCTTCGGATGTGCATGATGTGTCTCATACATTTTGACTGCAGAAAGGGAGAAGTTGAGTATTTCATTTGTGCTACGGGGAGATGTCAACAGACATGGATGCTGGTGTTTTATTCACTCACCAATCCAGAACTACGTTCCCATGTAATAAAATGACAGACGTCAGTGTTTCCAACAACATGATAATCCAGTTTATAATCAACGAGGAATCAACTTTATGGAGCGGACGAACATAAAATATGCACCCTCGCTGGGTCAGTCACATTGACATCTCACAAGTGACGTTGTAGACAACCCGATCATCATTGCAGGAATTTAGAGGTTTAGTTTTTATGTATTTTCAATCCTTGACAAGCTGGACATTTCACTTTTTACTTGGTGTTTGATGGATAATGAACCAAACGTCGGCATCACGGTACAGATTTAGCCGGGAAATATGGTCGACTGACCGCAGGCACGTGTCCCAATACTGTCGGGCTACCATCCCTATTGCGGTAATGGAAACTTCCATTGACCCGGTGTTGTAATCCCACAAGGCTTCCCCACGAATCGAATTGGAAGAGTTCACTTTCAAAATAGGGAAGTAAGGCACAAAAGTTTTCAACACTCATATCGCTTTTCAACAAAATCAACGTGAGGGCAGATTTTTCTTTCGTTTCGTAGACCATATTTTCTTTGTATTTCATTCTTGAAACTTGCAACTCTGGCGGACAAATTCACGACCTACGCAATTTAATGATAATAACTACACAGGGACTCCTTGAAGTTGAAGAAAAGAAAAAAACATTTACGGCGACAGATGGCTGATAAAAACTTTTGGGTTGGTAGCTTTTCGATGGGGAGGGCGGGTTACGCCAACTGACATATTTTAAGGATGGCCCTGAGTCTTTTAAATGAACTATGATAGAGATATCAAACATAATACACGGTTTAGGCCAGAGCATATGTACAGGAGCGACGGATGGAAAGGGGAAACACAACAGGAGACAGAAACAACGATCGTCAGTGGAGTTTTTATTCCATTCCTGTTGGCTGACCTGTATCTGTTCTCTTATGAATATGACTATATGCTGGCGCTTTCAAAAACCGATCCACTCAAAGCCCGTTCCTTCTCATTCACCAAACGCTATATAGACGATCTTCTCGCTGTGGATAACCGCTATATAAATGACGCAGTGAAGGATATATATCCACCTTCACTGGATTTGAAGGAAACTACAGATAGCCCTACAGGCACATCTTATTTAGATCTCTATCTCTATAAAAATGAAGCGGGCATTCTCTCTCGTCGACTTTATGACAAAAAGAGATGATTACAATTTCGACATCGTAAACTATCCCTTTCTGGACAGTAATATTCCAGTGGGACCTGCATATGGCGTATACATATCACGCCTAGTAGCATTTGCCAGATCCTGTGTTAAATGTGACGATTTTAATCAACGTCACAAAACATTGTTGCAGAAACTTATAAAAACAGGGCTATTCCACCAAGCGCCTCCACTCAAAGTTTCTCAAATTTGGCGATACATATCGCATGCTGATAGCAAAATACGAACGTAGCGTGCAAGATCTATGGCGCTACGTTTCGTAACATGTGTCTAATCCCGCTTAACCCGGGGCTAGGGGCCGTATGAGCCCATGTACTTCAAGATCCTGATGGTACTCATATGAACAGCCACAATCAAAGCGTGGCTGAGGTACATCATTTTTAGATGACGACTCTATAACGAATATTATGGATTAAGAATACTGATCAGCGATACGGATTTGATATTTTGGAACATCATGATGTCTTGCCGGCATCATTGAAAATTGTTGACCGCTTCTCTTGCAGGAAACAAGCCTATGTTTATGTATACTTTTGTCTTTTTGAATTTGGTGCTAATACTGTTATATGGAAATGGAATAGGTCTTTGGATTATGGACGCGGATATTCTCTAATGGACGACGGCTGGATTATGAATGACGGACTAGACGCTTGTAATGCCAACCATACTTACCTATTACAGTAAAATTCAAGCACTTTCAAGGACGTACGGGAAAAAATTCTAACTTTCAAGGCCTTGAATTTTCAATATAAAAATTACAAACTTTTATGGACCCATGCGAACCATGAAAAAATTAAAAATATTGGCCCGGGAAGTGATCTCCATAAACAACAACAACAACGACCATGGTAGGAGGCCAACCGTTTTTTTGTTTTTTTTTCTATGGGTGGTGGGATGCCTAGATAATTGAATTCTGTGGGTCCTTGTTGTGGCAGTAAATTACTTTCTATGGGTGGTGGGTGGTAAAAAACTCGCCCATCCGCCCCCCCCCCCCATACCATTTTTTCTGGAATAGCCTTAACTATTAATTTCAATAATTGTTTAATATCCAAAAAATTCATTTGTGTAAAAATTTATATCCGAAATATGGGCAAAAACGTCAGAATATTAATTTTATATTTGATTTTATTTGTTTGCATTTTATTTTCAGGTGTATATCGGTGTACTGGTCGTGGAACTGATATTGGGGAATTTCGGAAGAACAGCATGAACAGGCACACTGGACACCCCAGGCTGGAGTTGTGACACAAGACATACTGTCGATCCATAATTTTCAAAGAAGTAGCACTGTGCTGGAAGTTACTGAAAAAAAACCCACATTCACAAGGCATGGATCAATTCTTTCAGTGAACCGAGTGTTGACGAAATATTATTGGATGCATAGATGAAGGATCTTTATAAAATCATGACAGATGGTTATGTCACTGAACATGCTAAAGTGTGCTAACTATTCACAATTCAAAGAAATTGATAGTCTTCCCAGATTATGAGAGAGTTTGCTCCTATGCGGCATTGGAGTTTCTTCAGATCTAATTAAATATATTGCCAGGGCCAGGCAGTGCAATAAATTTCGAAAAGCCCCACACCCCCATTTACATACCGTCTCTTGTTTAGGACTCTGGATAACAGGTAGGAAAATATACAATACCATGCTGAGTCGATTATGCCACTCAAGTTTATAATAGTGATATTTCAACCCTTAATAATAAAATACCAAATTAAATATAATTCAGATCACCTTCTTGTCTTGTTCTTCATATTCAAAACCTAACAAATTAACTTGTGTTTGTGATTATATGTGAGCTATCTGAGGAACTGTGCCAGTGCATGACCCCAATATCTTCTTTCCATTCGTCCTCGTAAGCCAGGCACCCAGGACTCGTGAGAGACGTTATTATACTTGGTTGGGTTACAAACTTAAATATTTTCACTTTTTTGTGATTTTCGTATGTCAATCACATATGTACATGTATATATCTGGTCAATATATTACAGCAATATCTGACAATATTACCGCAGATTTTGTTCCGGCAACATTGTTGGTTGTGGCAATATTGCAGCAACATGCTTGACTGGAATGTTGCTGCAATTTTAGCTTCTGGCGACTTGTTGCAGCAATATTGCCGCAACACTTCTGGCGATATTGCAGCAACCTAATTTGCAGCATACGAAAAGCGACATAGTTGCAGCAATATTGCTGCAATATTTCTGGAATGTTGCCGCAAATTCTCCTTCTGGCAACTAGTTGCAGCAATATTGCCGCAACACTTCTGGCGATATTGCAGCAACCTAATTCGCATATGAAAAACGACATAGTTGCAGCAATATTGCTGCAACTAGTCTCCAGAAGACTTGTATTTTAATAAGGGCTGTGCAATATGCATAATTCTGTCATTTTTCATTTTCCGTGTTCCACACGGAGATAACTCTGTGTGACTCCGCGTCATTCAGAGTTTTCTCCGTGTCAATATGCATATTTCAGTCATTTCTCAGTTTCCGCTTCCGTGTTCCACACGGAGATAACTCCGTGTGACTCCGCGTCATTCAGAGTTTTCTCCGTGTCAATATGCATATTTCAGTCATTTCTCAGTTTCCGTTTCCGTTTCCGTGTTCCACACGGAGATAACTCCGTGTGACTCCGCGTCATTCAGTGTTTTCTCCGTGTCAATATGCATATTTCAGTCATTTCTCAGTTTCCGTGTTCCTCCGTGTCATTCGGAGTTTTCTGAACGTAGATTCCGTGTTGAATCGTCCCAATACTCCGCATGAATCCGTGTCACCGATACGGAGCCAATGCGGAAATCAACTACACGTATTTTACGCGTAGATTCCGTGTGTCACGCGGAGATCTGATCTACGGGGTAGCGGTACTGCACATCTAAAAAACCTGAGACAACACAAATGTACATAATCTGAATATGGAGGATAAGATCCCTTCACTGTGAATGATGGGCTGTCAAAGAGTATATTTGTGTAATTCAGTGATTTACAAGTACCGCTACCAAAATCATTTCTTCACACATTGTTCTATATGAAAAATTTCAAATACATGTAGGTGGGATTTGGAGAAAATGAGTTCATACATGTATATGGGTCAAAATGGATTACGGGGCAACTTCTTGTTCTTATCACTATGTAGTGATCCTCTAGTTTAGTACACCATTGTCAATTACAAGCGTGTGGTCCGTCATTCATAATTCAGCCGTCGTCCATTAGAGAATATCCGCGTCCATAATACAAAGACCTATTCCATATAAGATTGTGCTGAATATTAAGGTGACTGAATTCAATCTTAATATATGTATATCAAAATCTTCAACAGGCCAAGAGATACATACAATTGGAATTTGATTTCAGCTATTGAAATGAAGACCCTGGAAAATACATATGTTCATCATGTTCATTGTATTGGAGAATAGATGATTTTGGACCTCTGAGTCTCAACAGTGTACTATATCCCTCCTCTCACTGGCTGTTCTATTCAAACCTGGTAAACTATAAGCAGCTTGCGAAAACATTGCTCATGCGCAATGTATCCAAAGAATCATATCATATTAATATAATATATATAGCACATTTTTACAACAGTTTCAAAAATGACATCACAACATAGTGTGCATTAATTAATCAATAATATTAGCAATACATACCCATACATTCTTCCTTTCACACCTTCCTTTCATACTAACTTGAATGTATATATAAAGTTATTGCATGGACTCAAAGTAGTCTACAAATATGCCCCACCGCTTGTTAAAGCTGTTAATGGTTTCTGTGGTTGAGGCTGTGTATTTTTCTGCTATGTAATTGTTAAAAAAAATATTGATAAGCGCTTTAATGTGAACATTTTTTTCATTTCTTTGTTTAAATATATACTGTTTTGTTAGAAGCATTAACATATTCAGTAGACATTGATCTTTCCCCCAACCCAATACAATTTTATTTTTTGATATATGTCCCCTCAATTTACCTATTGTTTGTAACCATTTCTCAAGTTCACTCCATATTTTTAATGCTTTGGGACACTGTATAAATAGATGTTCTAGGCTTATTTGAAAGGAATCCATGAAATCATCCTGGTGGTATCATACTATAGCAGTTGTTCAACCCAATCATGGCCACAAGAGCAAACCTGGTGGTGCCACCTATGGGTGGATGAGACTGAAATAATAAGAAGCGAGTTCTTGTAGCAGGGCACCATTCTCCATTGTCAGAGTTTGTAACCTCCTCGGGGTATATCTGACTCAAGGAGGTTTACAATCTGAAGCCATGAGAATGCAAGGCACCAGCTACCAGTAAACCAAATTTGGGAAAAATCTGGAAAAAAAAATTCTTAATTTTGTTCAGAAAAGAATCTAAGAGATAACGAGATAAATATATCACGAAGTGCAATAGATTACGGTACCTATTTTGCCATCTACCATGGCACAGTGAGGTATACCAGTAGGGACCACAGTTCCCGCCCTCATACTCTCATGAAGGGTGGCCTCAGTGTAACTCAGATTTGGTTTATCTGACAATGAAGGCAATCGGTCTTTACCTGGTCAAAATTAAAATGCATAAATTAGGTACTGGTACATGTAAAGAGGAAATGTTTTACTGTAAATGACTTATTCTAAATGCCTTGACCTTGGTATGAAAAACTCTCAGAAACTTTCGAGTCAATTGATGATCTGCATACAATATACTCAGTCAAAGCCTAAAGGCAAACTCAAGTGGACCGTTGTTGTTGTAAAAGATTCGCAAGCAGCCTTGCAAAATTGCAATATAGGACGACGCAGACTTCGAAGCAACTGCCGATCTGTTGGTCTCCCTGAAAAAGATTTGCCATTGATCTTTAACCAAGGGTGAATGGACCTAGTCAGGTTTTTTGCCGATATCTTTTGATATACAGACGATAAAATTCTGAAATTACAGTATGTGTTGGCAAACTATATTTTATGATATATACTGAAATAGTAGTCTTCAAATAGCTGTGCCAGTAATAAATATGAGGTTATCATAGTGTTCATGTAGCAGTTATACTTAAAATTTTCATTTCCCATTGAAAATATTGCACTTATAATAGCGTGTATCTACATAATATAGAGAGTTCCAATGAAGATCAAGCTTTCCCTGAAATAGATAAGTTAATTATAACTGCTAATTGGGCAACATAAAGGCATCCTTTTTATTGTTCATAGATCTATTTGAAGATATCAATTTCAGAAATTGAGATATGGTGCACCAAATATTGACAGTTATTTTTCACAGTAATAATTTGCAAATACAGTCATATATACAACCACTGATACATATGTGAAGTTCTAGATCTCTACTGTATGTCACCTGCGAGATATTGTAGTTTATCAAGACAACTATCAAATCCAATACAACAACAGCAACAATTGTTGAAAAAGGAGGCTTCGGTACAGTGAAGAGTTTCCATACATGTCCTAAGCGATATACCTACCAATAGCTTTAATGATTTCCTCATGTGCCTTTTGTTGTATTTCAGGGTACTTGGCCATAAACAACACTGCCCAATACATGGTAAAACGAGATGTGTCAGTCCCAGCTGAAATGGGTATAATGTATATTGTTTATTTCATATTTCCTGAATTTTACTGATCAATTCTTTGAATGTGCATATATTGAAATCCAGTACTGGTAGGCCTATACCAGACTTTACAACAATCCCAGAATAAAATGCGAGTGAAGACCATTTTAGTATATGACATTATAGATCATCATATGTGACAATGTAGATGAAGTCGGGAAATGCAGATGGCCTTGCCAAATTATCTGTCAGAGGTATCTGAATTTGTTCATGGTACAGCATATCATGTTGGGCACACTGGTTCTCATCAGATCACTGAAGTTAAGCAACGTTGAGCCCAGTCAACGCTTGGATAGGTGAGCGGGTGCTGTACTGCTGGACTGATACGGGGTCCAGCGTTATATGGGCCAGAGGTGACAACGCGCTGCGCTGGGACTCATCAGTGGTGGATTTTGGGGAAGCGGAACAGTATCTGATATAACTAGTGGCTCCTACAAAAACGTACTCACGGCAGTGCATATCACATGAGAGGGAGCTGTGGCTGAGGCTAAAGCGCTAACACCATTAGGTCGTGGCTGTGATACATCATGGCTAGGAGCTGACATGGTCAGCCGTCATAACACGTATGGGAAATCAGTTCGTCCAAACGTAGACATGTATAAATGAGTGCACTGCACAACAGCTCAACACATGTTTAGTTGACCCGGCCATATATATACCTCTAAGAGAGGGTGCTCATATTTAATGGAGGGAATTACCGCAAAACATGAATATAATCAGGACACTATAGACAATGCTTGCAGAGCAAGCTTGAAAACAACAGCCTATGGATCAGATGATGTTTGTACATCTGTCTGTCATAATCCTGGTAATAGCTGACCTGCAAATATATCTGAGAGGGTCTGGATAAGATGAGTATCTGTTAACTGGGACATCAAATCTCCATCTTCTTCCTCCATGGCTTCCTGTTTGGCCTGAATCAAACAGTCAGTGAAATCCCTCATGTGACCTAATGGGGGAAAACATCGCGTAAGAGAGTTATAATGCAAGCTTTCAGAATATGCAGGGTTTTGGGCTGTGGAGAGAGAGAGAGAGAATTAAGGTTTAACGTCGCATTCAGTTTTGGGGTGTGGTGCATGTGCTTGGGGGTATAATGACTGCATCATTTAGCAAGTGTTGTATGCTTCCCCAGGACTGGGCCTGTAGGGTATGGATGTTGAAGAAGCAGAGGCAGACTTGAGTGACACTATATTTCTGTTCGCCAGTCAGAGCCATTACTTGATCACCTGGAGTTAACCCACTGAATCCTGGCCATGACCCACTATTAAAGGGACCCTAAACACCCCTACCCTGCTCAACGGATTCTCAATCTATGGAATCTAAGATTTCCAAATATGCACGCAAGTCTTGAGATTGTCACCCGTGAAATAGAAATAGTGAAATTTGACGAGCACAAACTCAACATATGGCCCTTGAATTTCTCCTGCTGAATGTCACAGGTGGAAGATTTCAGCAGCCAGTAGGGGCCTATACAGATTCACGTGTTATCAATGGGCGTTTTATCCTCTTCATTTTCTCTGCACCTTTCATGCATTTATTGAAGAAATGTTTAAGCTATGTGTTTTTGTAAAGTGTGCGGACACATCTACTGAAAGATAATGTGCACAAGTGTTGGAACGATGAGATAATCGGCAAGATGCCTGCGTCTGGACAGGGGATGAAGCAGGAAGAGTAAATATATTTTGCCCTAATTTAGGCATAAAAATATGCGGGTTCTTCTGACTTCACAACCAATGGGGAAATGAAGCTGTTTACACGCTGATCTGTATGAAGCACATCTTTGTAATTTCTCTTGAAACAGTTTGTATGCTGATGAAATTGAGGGAAAACAATGCTTGCCTACATGTAGTAGCCGTTTTTCAGGTAGGTTCCATGGTTCGGAAGCATGATAAAAAAACACACGTTGTATAATTACATGTTAATACTGGTAAGCACCTCACTTTTCTCAAAAACATGACATTCATTTAGTCTTTAATGATGCATAGTACAGACGGTCACATAACTCCTGTAGATGGAACCCGACATTGTTTACAGAATTCATTTTGTCCATTGTCATAGTCGTGTACTGTAGAGAGCCTTTACATCTGTAACTCAATCGGAATTAAATTTACCCCAGCAAAAGTATTCAGGTCAGCATCAAATTTCACGTGTCGGAGTTCCCCGCATGATTCAATTTCATACGATACTATCAATACATATTCATGGTCAATTCCTGATATTTCATCTACACTGTGATAGCTATATCATGGTAGTTTATGCATCAGATGGTCGGTAAACTCTGAACCTATATTAATCTTTATCGCTTAAATTTACAGTGAAATTGGAGCTGTTAATTGTCATCTTGAGTTTGTATGCTGAGCGCTATATTGCCCGTTCTATCTTACACCTGTGACGTCACATGTGATTATCGCTGGGAGAATTTCCGCTGGCAATTCCCGACTTTGAACTCAAATTGATCAAAGATGGGACACAATATCACCAAACTGTGTCCGCTATAATCAACAACCACATATTTACTACAAATTCATATACTTTTCTCAACTTTTTGTGACTTCGTTCGGGGGGTCCCTCTAAACTTTCAAGATAACAAATCAAATATTCTATATTTTGACTGGTTTTGAACAAGGAAGCAGCCATGCCCCTATCATGGCCATAGAGTCTTGGCCATTTGAATATAATTTTATTGTTCCAATTGTGAGTAATAAATATGCAAATCTTGGTCAATGCACTGCACACCGTGAGCTAATAGTCTTACGAAGTATGTTTTAAAACAGGAAATAATCTGTTCTAACTGAAAGTTTCATTTGACAGTGTCTATAAATCAACATCATCTTGGTTTAATCCGATTACGGTAATATCTCTGATAATTCAATCACAAGAAGTGAAATTTTCTACTGTACAATAAAGGGGTGATCAAATTTATTAGAACAGGAAGTTGACAAAATTGTTCAAAATCATGCTAAAATGCATTTTTTCTTCGTTGTTTCCGTGATGTTAGAGGATGATCAAATTTATTAGAACAATTGAATGTTGTCCCACAATGAGGGGGTGATTGAATGTTGTCCCACAATGAGGGGGTGATTGAATGTTGTCCCACAATGAGGGGGTGATTGAATGTTGTCCCACAATGAGGGGGTGATTGAATGTTGTCCCACAATGAGGGGGTGATTGAATGTTGTCCCACAATGAGGGGGTGATTGAATGTTGTCCCACAATGAGGGGGTGATTGAATGTTGTCCCACAATGAGGGGGTGATTGAATGTTGTCCCACAATGAGGGGGTGATTGAATGTTGTCCCACAATGAGGGGGTGATTGGATGTTGTCCCACAATGAGGGGGTGATTGAATGCTGTCCCACAATGAGGGGGTGATTGAATGTTGTCCCACAATGAGGGGGTGATTGAATGCTGTCCCACAATGAGGGGGTGATTGAATGTTGTCCCACAATGAGGGGGTGATTGGATGTTGTCCCACAATGAGGGGGTGATTGAATGTTGTCCCACAATGAGGTGATTGAATGTTGTCCCACAATGAGGGGGTGATTGAATGTTGTCCCACAATGAGGGGGTGATTGAATGTTGTCCCACAATGAATTGAATTGTCCCACAATGAGGGGGTGATTGAATGTTGTCCCACAATGAGGGGGTGATTGAATGTTGTCCCACAATGAGGGGTGATTGAATGTTGTCCCACAATGAGGGGGTGATTGAATGTTGTCCCACAATGAGGGGGTGATTGAATGTTGTCCCACAATGAGGGGGTGATTGGATGTTGTCCCACAATGAGGGGGTGATTGGATGTTGTCCCACAATGAGGGGGTGATTGAATGTTGTCCCACAATGAGGGGGTGATTGATGTTGTCCCACAATGAGGGGGTGATTGAATGTTGTCCCACAATGAGGGGGTGATTGAATGTTGTCCCACAATGAGGGGGTGATTGAATGTTGTCCCACAATGAGGGGGTGATTGAAAGTCCCACAATGAGGGGGTGATTGAATGTTGTCCCACAATGAGGGGGTGATTGAATGTTGTCCCACAATGAGGGGGTGATTGAATGTTGTCCCACAATGAGGGGGTGATTGAATGTTGTCCCAAAATGAGGGGGTGATTGAATGATGTCCCACAATGAATGGTGCGATGTTGTCCCACAATGAGGGTGATTGGATGTTGTCCCACAATGAGGGGGTGATTGAATGTTGTCCCACAATGGGGGTGATTGAATGTTGTCCCACAATGAGGGTGATTGAATGTTGTCCCACAATGAGGGGTGATTGAATGTTGTCCCACAATGAGGGGTGATTGAATGTTGTCCCACAATGAGGGGTGATTGAATGTTGTCCCACAATGAGGTGATGATGTTGTCCCACAATGAGGGTGATTGAATGTTGTCCCACAATGAGGGGGTGATTGGATGTTGTCCCACAATGAGGGGGTGATTGGATGTTGTCCCACAATGAGGGGGTGATTGAATGTTGTCCCACAATGAGGGGGTGATTGAATGTTGTCCCACAATGAGGGGGTGATTGAATGTTGTCCCACAATGAGGGGGTGATTGAATGTTGTCCCACAATGAGGGGGTGATTGAATGTTGTCCCACAATGAGGGGGTGATTGAATGTTGTCCCACAATGAGGGGGTGATTGGATGTTGTCCCACAATGAGGGGGTGATTGAATGATGTCCCACAATGAGGGGGTGATTGAATGTTGTCCCACAATGAGGGGGTGATTGAATGTTGTCCCACAATGAGGGGGTGATTGGATGTTGTCCCACAATGAGGGGGTGATTGAATGCTGTCCCACAATGAGGGGGTGATTGAATGTTGTCCCACAATGAGGGGGTGATTGAATGCTGTCCCACAATGAGGGGGTGATTGAATGTTGTCCCACAATGAGGGGGTGATTGAATGCTGTCCCACAATGAGGGGGTGATTGAATGTTGTCCCACAATGAGGGGGTGATTGAATGCTGTCCCACAATGAGGGGGTGATTGAATGTTGTCCCACAATGAGGGGTGATTGAATGCTGTCCCACAATGAGGGGTGATTGAATGTTGTCCCACAATGAGGGGGTGATTGAATGTTGTCCCACAATGAGGGGGTGATTGAATGTTGTCCCACAATGAGGGGGTGATTAAATGTTGTCCCACAATGAGGGGGTGATTGAATGTTGTCCCACAATGAGGGGGTGATTGAATGTTGTCCCACAATGAGGGGGTGATTGAATGTTGTCCCACAATGAGGGGGGGATTGGATGTTGTCCCACAATGAGGGGGTGATTGGATGTTGTCCCACAATGAGGGGGTGATTGGATGTTGTCCCACAATGAGGGGGTGATTGAATGTTGTCCCACAATGAGGGGGTGATTGAATGTTGTCCCACAATGAGGCGGTGATTGAATGTTGTCCCACAATGAGGGGGTGATTGAATGTTGTCCCACAATGAGGGGGTGATTGAATGTTGTCCCACAATGAGGGGGTGATTGAATGTTGTCCCACAATGAGGGGGTGATTGAATGTTGTCCCACAATGAGGGGGTGATTGAATGTTGTCCCACAATGAGGGGGTGATTGAATGTTGTCCCACAATGAGGGGGTGATTGAATGTTGTCCCACAATGAGGGGGTGATTGAATGATGTCCCACAATGAGGGGGTGATTGAATGTTGTCCCACAATGAGGGGGTGATTGAATGCTGTCCCACAATGAGGGGGTGATTGAATGTTGTCCCACAATGAGGGGGTGATTGAATGTTGTCCCACAATGAGGGGGTGATTGAATGTTGTCCCACAATGAGGGGGTGATTGAATGTTGTCCCACAATGAGGGGGTGATTGAATGTTGTCCCACAATGAGGGGGGGATTGGATGTTGTCCCACAATGAGGGGGTGATTGGATGTTGTCCCACAATGAGGGGGTGATTGGATGTTGTCCCACAATGAGGGGGTGATTGGATGTTGTCCCACAATGAGGGGGTGATTGAATGTTGTCCCACAATGAGGGGGTGATTGAATGTTGTCCCACAATGAGGGGGTGATTGAATGTTGTCCCACAATGAGGGGGTGATTGAATGTTGTCCCACAATGAGGGGGTGATTGGATGTTGTCCCACAATGAGGGGGTGATTGGATGTTGTCCCACAATGAGGGGGTGATTGAATGTTGTCCCACAATGAGGGGGTGATTGAATGTTGTCCCACAATGAGGGGGTGATTGAATGTTGTCCCACAATGAGGGGGTGATTGAATGTTGTCCCACAATGAGGGGGTGATTGAATGTTGTCCCACAATGAGGGGGTGATTGAATGTTGTCCCACAATGAGGGGGTGATTGAATGTTGTCCCACAATGAGGGGGTGATTGAATGTTGTCCCACAATGAGGGGGTGATTGAATGTTGTCCCACAATGAGGGGGTGATTGGATGTTGTCCCACAATGAGGGGGTGATTGAATGTTGTCCCACAATGAGGGGGTGATTGAATGTTGTCCCACAATGAGGGGGTGATTGGATGTTGTCCCACAATGAGGGGGTGATTGAATGTTGTCCCACAATGAGGGGGTGATTGAATGTTGTCCCACAATGAGGGGGTGATCCACAATGAGGGGGTGATTGTTGTCCCACAATGAGGGGGTGATTGAATGTTGTCCCACAATGAGGGGGTGATTGAATGTTGTCCCACAATGAGGGGGTGATTGAATGTTGTCCCACAATGAGGGGGTGATTGAATGTTGTCCCACAATGAGGGGGTGATTGAATGTTGTCCCACAATGAGGGGGTGATTGAATGTTGTCCCACAATGAGGGGGTGATTGAATGTTGTCCCACAATGAGGGGGTGATTGAATGTTGTCCCACAATGAGGGGGTGATTGAATGTTGTCCCACAATGAGGGGGTGATTGAATGTTGTCCCACAATGAGGGGGTGATTGAATGTTGTCCCACAATGAGGGGGTGATTGAATGTTGTCCCACAATGAGGGGGTGATTGAATGTTGTCCCACAATGAGGGGGTGATTGAATGTTGTCCCACAATGAGGGGGTGATTGAATGTTGTCCCACAATGAGGGGGTGATTGAATGTTGTCCCACAATGAGGGGGTGATTGAATGTTGTCCCACAATGAGGGGGTGATTGAATGTTGTCCCACAATGAGGGGGTGATTGAATGTTGTCCCACAATGAGGGGGTGATTGAATGTTGTCCCACAATGAGGGGGTGATTGAATGTTGTCCCACAATGAGGGGGTGATTGAATGTTGTCCCACAATGAGGGGGTGATTGAATGTTGTCCCACAATGAGGGGGTGATTGAATGTTGTCCCACAATGAGGGGGTGATTGAATGTTGTCCCACAATGAGGGGGTGATTGAATGTTGTCCCACAATGAGGGGGTGATTGAATGTTGTCCCACA
The DNA here is from genome assembly GCA_036873755.1 of Hanleya hanleyi. Classification (NCBI taxonomy): domain Eukaryota; kingdom Metazoa; phylum Mollusca; class Polyplacophora; order Lepidopleurida; family Hanleyidae; genus Hanleya; species Hanleya hanleyi. Next base: position 102,773 of record JAVTVY010026763.1, on the reverse strand, counting down.
ATGAGGGGGTGATTGAATGTTGTCCCACAATGAGGGGGTGATTGAATGTTGTCCCACAATGAGGGGGTGATTGGAATGTTGTCCCACAATGAGGGGGTGATTGAATGTTGTCCCACAATGAGGGGGTGATTGATTTTGATGATGGATTACATTGATGAGGGGGTGATTGATGTTGTCCCACAATGAGGGGGTGATTGGATGTTGTCCCACAATGAGGGGGTGATTGAATGTTGTCCCACAATGAGGGGGTGATTGAATGTTGTCCCACAATGAGGGGGTGATTGAATGTTGTCCCACAATGAGGGGGTGATTGGATTTGTCCCACAATGATTATCAGAGGGATTACATTATATACAATTGGATGTTGCCCACAATGCATCGTGATTGAATGTTGTCCCACAAATTTCTTCCGCAATATGTTGAGAAATTCTTCAATTAAATCCATAAAACGCTTGGTCCGTTTAAGGTGGAGGTGTTTGAGGAATGGCACGTAGTCTTCTGGTAGACCATTGGCTGCCTCCACCAAAAATGTGTCACTCATCTCAATTAATCGATGGAATTCTGGGTCTTCAATGTCATAACTGCAAATGATAAAAGTTAAAATGTGAAATTTAGTAACTAGATAAGTTAGAATCCAGCAAATCAGTCATGTGAAGTGTAGTCCGGTACCTCACTTCGTTCTGCAATTTGGAATCCAGCTGCCATTACGTGCTAAAGCAGAAAAAAATGAGGAGGGCGGAGGTGTCTCATGGCGGTGTGATGGCTAAGAATATCCCATGGTTAAGAGTGTCTGGCTCCTATCTCCTAACACAGCTAGGACACTCTTCTCCAGATATCTCCAGAGGTAGGACACTCTTCACTCAATAAAAAGATAGGAAACGGGACAATTATCCCCGGACACTCTTAGCCACCACACCGGAATGAGGAGTTAATGATAATAATCTTGATCAAAGGGGGTTTCCCATGGTTGAATATTAACCATTATCATTTACCCAACGAGTCGATTATAGTCCTATACTGAATTTATCAGTCGAAAAAATGCAGTTGGCGGGTGTCGAAAATATGCTGTCAAAATGAGCCAGAGCGCCATATGGCATCTAAATTTTCAAACAATTTCCGCGGGGGGGGGGGGAGCGCTCGCATTAGGAGTTCCGCAATATTCTCTAACGACCCCCCCGTTGCCAAACCAGCGTACGGGCTTGAGTGCCAACAATGATATCATTTTGTAAATATTAAGAGATATATTACACTTGTAATAGCCTCATTTGAATTGTGAAGACATGAAAATGGTGGGAGCATTGATCTGATTGGACAAAAGTGTGTTTTGTCGTGCAGTCATCTGAGATTTAATGAACCGAAAATCGACCATAGAGGTCCATGTCCTCCGCCCTCCCTATCAAACATAAGTGGTGCTGCTGCAGCGGGGGCCATGGACCTCTATGGTCGATTGTTTTTGGTAGATGATATCTCATATCATTGATAAAGAGTATGATTTTGAAAACGGAGATCCGTCTGATGAGCCATCGATCAGTTCAATAGTTCTCGAGTTTTTGTCTGGACATGGTCCAACTGCTAAACATCCAAGACAGCTGGCAGTTATCTTGTATTACACAGGTAAATGAAAAGCAATCCCAACTATCCTCTCGCCGATGTCAAGACATTCTCCAGATTTGAAGTCGATCAGTTGAATCATTCTCGAGTTATTAGTCAGACAGGAAATGTATAAAGAACTAAATGCTGACAATGCAAGATGGCTGATGGCAGCAACCTTGGATTATACAGGTAATTGAAAAGCATTCCTAATCGTTCTCTCACCGATGTCAAACCACTCTCCAGCCAATCAGTCCAATCAGTCTCAAGCTATTGCCTGGACAAGATCCAAGCGCTTATAATCCAAGATGGCTGATGTCAATTGACTCTCCATGTTTAAAGTTGATCAGTTCAATAGTCTCGAGTTGTTGGTCGGACAAGAAATGTGTAACAATCCAACTGCTGACAATGCAAGATGTCTGATGGCAGCCATCTTGGATTACACAGGTAAACGAATTCAAGATGGCTGACAGTGGCCATCCTGGATAATGCAGGTAATTGAAAAGCAATCCCAGGTCCTCTCACCGATGCCAACAAAAAACACTCTTCCAGTTTGAAGTCGATTGGTTCAATCGTTCTTGAGTTAATGTCTGGACAAGATAAACCGACTGGAATCCATGAAGATGGCTGGCGGCCATCTTGGTGTACACAGGTAACAGAAAAGCATGCCAACTCTCCGAAGTCAGGAAACTCTCCAAATTTGAAGTCGATTGGTTCAGTAGTTCTCGAGTGTTTGGTCAGACAAGGAATGTGTAAAGAGTTGACAGTGCAAGATGGCAGATGGCGGCCATCTTGGATTATACAGGAACCCGAAAAGCAATGCCAACTGTTCTCTCACCGATGTCAAGGCACTCTTCAAGTTTGATGTCGATCTGTTCTAAAGTTACTGAGTTATTGGTTAGACAAGAAAAGTGTAAAAATCCACCTGCTGAAATCCAAGATGGCTGATGCAAGCAACTGAAAAGCAATCCCAACCGTCCTCTCACCTATGTCAAGACACTCTCTAAGTCTGAAGTCGATTGTTCAATGGTTCTCGAGATATTAGTCGGACAAGTTATTGGTCGGCTGAAATCCAAGATGGCTGATGGTGGCCATCTTGGATTACTCAGGTAACTGAAAAGCAGTCCCAACTGTTCTCTCCCCGATGTCAAGACACTTTACAAATTTGAAGTCAATCGGTCCAGTGGTTCCCGAGTTATTGATCGGACAAGAAATGTGTAACCGAATTATGGAATAACGGGATTACGGACGTCCGTTTTTTTTTAGTCTCTCTCCCACCCCCCCACCCACTTATGTGGCGGGGAACAAAAACGAAATTTACATTATGACCAATCACAGTTAACCGTTCTACCAGTTACACAACAAACATAGAGCATTTCATATCAAAAATGTCTGAATAAATCCAACGGTGAAATCACATGGATGAAAGTTCACAAAATTCAGATTCTCTTTTGACCAATCAGATGCTCAAATACTGCTGGGCAAAGGTGGGGAAAGTAGTGAATGGCTGCTTCCATATACATTTTGTATGTGTGTTATATTCCATTGCCACAATCAGGCCATTTGTTGCTCGACACTGCCTCGACAGAATAGGATTGTGGAAAGTGAAAGAATCAATCCTACTCCGTTCATAAATACATGATATAAGATACAGACCAATTCGATATTAAAGACCTATAGCAAATGCACAGATCATCATGATCATTGAAGCAATGCTGAATCTCAAGCCATACACACATACATACATGTACCTCTGTCCATAGCAAAATCCACAGATGAAATTATACACAATCAGTGAGAGATGATGTTTTGGATCATATGGTCCAACTTCTTTCTCCATCATGGCAAATACCTTGGACAGGGAAGCCTGTACTCTGCGCTCCAGCTGTGGACCACTGATGTAGGTTCTGACAGAGAAAACAAAGGATCAGTACTCCAAATCATTTTGTTCTCAAATTTAGAAACATATTCCATATAAGAAATACTTTTTCCAGCCCATTTCTTTTAGTTTGCTCATCACTTTTCAGGAGGAAAAATAATATCAAAACAGTTGGGAGAAAGTCACAAAAGCAAATCAGATGCTCTTCATTTTCTAAGTCTTTGTGAGCTGGATTTATTTACAAACAAACTACCATGAATTTAAATTTAGAGTTTTTGCACGGAATTCAAGTGTGAGAAAATGGATTTGCTCAAGTATTTCTATTTTTTTGTGGTCTATGATGCACTGTTCTAGCGGATAAAGATTCAGGAGTTTAAAAATCAGTGGGGCGATAATGGGACTGTTCACGAGTGGAACTTCTGTAAAGGAAAGGTTGATGAGAAATGAGACTGGGATGGTGTTCAAATATTTTCATTGCAATCTTCTTGAGAAACCAAGAGGTTGACATCTATTCCTTTAGCTATAAATACAGATACATGTATATTTAACGGTTCAGACCTCATCGCTTTGGAGGCAATTTTACGGTGTAAGCGCCATGTAGGGCCAAAGTCTGCCAGAGCGATATCCTTTCCTCCTTCTGTAAACGCATCAACTGTTAAATGGAAGGCAATGGACATCAATCATACCAACAAATATGTGTACCTATATACAGTGATTTGAGTCTGTCTCAGTTAAGAGACACATTTAACATACAGACATAATGTGCTAACACTGTTTCAAAAAGTTGTTTCGAAAATAGTGTGCTTGTTTGACCGAAGGCCAAATAGTCGGGGCTGTTAGGGCATAAAAGGGACTGTTTGGTTCAGATTCTTCCAAAAGCACCAAATTTGGCCCATATGTCGCCCATACCATACCTTTTCGATTTTTAACGGGCGCCAAGGTAGTCGCCCCCTGGAGCCGCCATATTGGCGAAATTCATTATGGCCGCCACCCGGGTTAGAGGTCAGTCAATAAAATAGCTAGAATCATGAATAATACAACTTTTTAGTGGTTATCGGAGTCGGGAAATCTGATTCTGATCTTATTTCAACGATTTGAGGTCAAGGTCACCCCGAAGGTCATTTTTGGGTCAAATTCGTCATTTTTAGTGGTTTTTAGTCGAGATATACAAACTAACTCATTTTATCGATTTTCGGGGTTGAGTAACCCGAATCTGGCCATATTTTGACAATTTGAGGCAATATTGCATGTGAAGTTCATGACAGATGTCCCCTGAAACAGAGGTCAACCGGAGGTCAATTATAGGAAACATCAAAAGGGCTAGAATCACAAATAATACCATAGGGCTTTGCGGCATCGGAGAATTAGATTCTGACATTATTTTGACGATTTGAGGTCATGGTCACCTCATTTGAGAATTAAAGGTGAAAGATCAACAGTTGCTACTAAAAACAATCGAAAGAAGATTATTCAGGAACAAATGTTACTAAAATACTTCGGAGAGGACATCTGCTGACAAAATACTATAACCATGCCGCTACGTGCATTTAAATGCTCAAAATACAAAACAAAGACCGCTTAAGCAACAGTATACCAATGATTACTTTTACTACCTATGCATTCTGGCTTGCGCTCTATGATGCCAGCAATAAATAATACTTGTCATCATCGCCCAAGTTATTAACGCACCCGCCTTCGCATTTGCAGAGGGTCATGTATCGGACATCGGCACAGTTGCATTTGCACCTTCCCGTGCATGCCTTGAGTCAGCCTCAGTGCATGAGAATGGCATATGCCATAGAAGTGTCGCTGAGAGTGGTCCATAGCGGTTGCCATGTACTGGTGCAATCTTTGTGCCAGCTCCACTCACTGAAGTCAGGGATTCCCCGCTGGAGTGAAGTGACTCCAGTAGAAACTCGTTTGCAGCAGCGCTCGCTTCACATGCTGCAAAAGCGCGGCTTGGGAGCTGGGATGTTTTCCAGCGATCTGGTTGCAGTGGTGAAGAGGTGATGCTTGGCCTCATTGACACCGGCTGCATCACATCCCTTGCTGTACATGAGTACGATGAAACACCCCGTTAAGCTATGAAAGAGAGGTAGTGCCACGGACTTTGACGGACCAAGATCGGAACAGATGGTTTGGACTGGAATACCACAATACTTTTTCCTGAACCCCTAAAATCCCGAAGTATGAATGGATCAGCGGCTTCTTAAAAGATGTTAACAAAAAGGAGCCGTTCTCATTCATCAGCACACAGATGTCCAAGACTGACTTGAGCGGAAAGCTCCTTCTGTGTATCCGCTTTGAGTCCGTGTTCTTCAACAGGCGTTATGACCTCACAATACTTCAACCGTGCAACCATTCCGAGACGGACACTAGGGTCCTCCTGCATCTAGCACATGCCACGGAGAAGGGTCATACAACAGCCTATGTTCGCACGATGGACAGCGATGTCCGGTCTTTGAAGACCCTCGGTCTATCGGAACTCTTGGTGGACTTCGGTACTGGAAAGAAATATTGTGACATTCAGTCCATACCGTTTGTTCCGATCTCGGTCCGTCAAATCCTTGGCACTACCCCTCTTCCACAGCCTTACTGGGTGCGACCCGACTTCACAGTTCCTTGATAGAGCAAGCCAGGATGTATAGATACCAATAATCATTGGTATATTGTTGCTAATGCGGTCTTTGTATTGTATTTCGACCATTTAAATACACATAGCGGCGTAGCGGCATAGTTATAGCATTTTGTCAGCAGATGTCATCTCCGGAGTATTGTAATATAATTTGTTCCTGAATACTCTTCGTTCGATTGTTCTTAGTGGTGACTGTTGATCTTTGACCTTTGACCCCAAAATGGGTTGACCTCAAATCTTCAAAATAGGATCAGAATCGGAGAATGCCACAAACCTCTATGGTATTATTTGTGGTTCTTTTGGTGTTATACCTACAATTGACCTCTGGTTCGGATGACCTCTATCGCGACTCTCAAATGAAATATTGCCCCGAATCGCCAAAATAAGGCCAGATTCGGGTTACTCAAACCTGGAAACCAATAGAATGAGGCAGTTTATATATCTTGCCCCAAAACCACTGATAATGGCGAATTTGTCCCCAAAATGCCCTTTAGGGTGACCTTAAAGGTTACCTTGACCTAAAATCGTTGAAATAAGATCACAATCAGATTCTCCGACTCCAAAAACCACTAAAAAGTGCTATTATTAACATTTCTAGCCCTTTTAGTTATTCAACTATAACCAGGATGGCGACCATATTGAATTTCGCCGAATATGGCGGCCCTAGGGGGCGCCCGTCTTGGCGCCCGTCAAAAATCGAAATAGTATGGTATGGGCGACATATGGGCCAAATTTGGTGCTTTTGGAAGAATGTGAACCAAAATATCCCTAACAGCCCCCACTAAAAGTAAATACCCAAAGTTTTGAATCAATTCATAATTTTTTTAAATTTTCCTGCCCAAGTGACGTTTACCTTTGACCACAAAAAATAGGGTTCTTCTTTTTGCCTTGAACAAGGCATAAACGAAGTTTGATACAAATCCATAATCTGAAACTGAAGGTTTTTCATATTTTACAGGTATTCTGGCCCAAGTGAATCTGACCTGTGACCTTTTGATCTCAAATAGAATCGGGTTCTCTTTTGCCCCATGAACATGTAAAGATTAGACGTTCATACTTTACAGCAGAACAAAATTCCAGGACTTTCCAGGTCAATAATTCAATAACATCAATTTTGCAGGAGTCTTTAGTACAATAACTCGCAAGAAAGATGTGCAAATTAACGCCGAGGAACACATTTTGGCACTGTAACGTGTGGCTTTAAATCACTGATTCTTCCAGAAGATGAAAGTGTAGTTCTTCCAGGAGTTTAACTTCAGTTCTAAGCATTTCCCGGAGATTCAAGGTTAGAAATAACATTCCGGAAGTTTTAACCCCACCTGGCCTGGGGGGGGGGGTACTTGTTGATTTTTTGCTCTGATCTCCGGATCGACAAAAAATTGAGAGCTAAAATACCGTGACTTTTTAGATTATCAATATTGGGGTCATTATCTAGCCTATTTGCATGACCTCGAGCAGAGAATCATGGGTAAATTCAAAATGGCAACCATGTCGTGTACTAGAAAAGTGATGTTTCCATCATATTTGTTAAAAAATTTAGCTTTTCTGTATGGAAAAGTGGGGAAATCTTTTTTTTTCATATCGGATTATTAGTTACTAATTTATCAAAAATAAAAATTCGAAAAACCAAAAAAAATTCGAAAATTCTGACCGAAAAATCGTCCAAAAATATATAGGGGGGGGGGGCATTTTCTTTCCCCTCTCCCAGGCTGCAGAACACCCCAAATTTCCCAGGCCAGATAAGGCTATGAACTTTCCAAGAGGCGTATGAACCCTGTTCGTACCAGTCCATAACCTGGAATTAATGATATCACTGTGGGTTTTTTTGCAGATTTCCTAAGCCAAAGTGACATTGACTTTTGACCTCAAATTAAGAGGGTTCTGAGAGGTACCAATCCATAACCTGAAATTGAAGACATTACACAGACATGAAAAGTTATAAGATGGATGAACACGTTTGATATCATGATCACAATATGACCTCGTCTTTCACTGGGCATATAAAAAGGTGGTTCAATAAATAAAGGAGTAGGCCTACCTGAACAGTATCTCTAGTACAGAGCATGTCAGTAAATAGAGTATTTATCTGACTTGGAAACTTGTAGGGATTGTAGAATTGAGAATTGTATAGGGATAATGGACATGTGTTATACCTGTGAATGATTGTGGTCTTCCAGAGAAATCATTGGGTATTTTAACAAGAGCTTCCTTCACAACTTCGATGTTATTGAGGGCCACAGCCTTCATCATGCCTGAGAACAAGTGACACAATATTGTACAAATATCAATAATATCATTGGTTTGAGCTGAAGTACATGTATATCAGCTGTACATGCCCCCTGTGTTATGTGATATTTAAGGTCATATTTTTGGTGATGTCACAAGCGAATGTGCGAATATAATGTCATGTTCCATATTAGCTAATAAAACTGATAGGTCCAACAAAACAATTTTACAGTGAATATTCATACTTTTATATATAATAAAATAAAAATGATTGACTATTTTGGGCCTGATTTTTCCTTGATTTCAGTCAACATTGGTTTTTCTTGGTCAATATAATATCATGTAAACTACCACTGACACCTCAATCAGTAATTGTATAATGTCAAATTCTTACACTTTGTTTGGCAATTTACTAGTTATTATTGGATAAGCTCTCTCAGAATATACGATTAAAATGTGAGTCTCCTGTGCAAAGTTGGATCATGCTATGACATGATTGGCCCCCTAAATGTAGGCAAGAACATCTAACATACCGGTACAACAAGATGACACAATACTGGTGAAAATATCTGCCTGTACATTCGTTAACTCACCCAGGCTGAAGGAGCATATTGGACCATATATTTTAGCATAATCTGCCATGAGTTCATACGGCTTCTTGCTGGATCTCATAAATACTGCAAAACAAAATATGAAAAGGTTTGAGAATTATCAATATATCATATTCACCTGTCATGTACCTCAGACGTATGTACTATATCCACCTGTCATGTACATCAGATGTATGAACCATATCCACCTGTCATGTACCTCAGATGTACGTACTATATTCACCCGTCATGTACATTAGATAGATGTACCATATCCACCTGTCGTGTAGATCAGATGTATGTACTATATCCAAGTCAGGTACATCAGATGTATGTACCATATCCAGCTGTCATGTAGATCAGATGAATATACCATGTCCACCTGTCATGTACATCAGATGTATGTACTATATCCCCCGGTCATGTAGATCAGACGTATGTATCATATCCACCCGTTATCATGGTCATGTACATCAGATGTATCTACTATATCCACCTGGCATGTACATCAGATGTATGTATCATATCCAACTGACATGTAGATCAGATGTATATACCATATCCACCTGTCATGTACCTCAGATGTATGTACTATATCCATCTTATGAAATTTGAGGGACGACAGGGCTTGTGCGCGTGATCTTTAAGATATTGTAACGCGAAGTCGTCTCAAGACACAGGGATGGTCTTCATAAAACCTATACAATAATAGTTTCCAAGGTCCGGCTTCTGAGATTTCTCGTTTTAAATGAGAGAGGATACAATGAAAACGAAGTTCAATGTCTTGAATATTAGGCCGATTTATTGTAAATTCATTCCACCTAACTTAGGAATGACCGGCATCATTTGGCAGGCAGACTAGCACAACTTCATCAACATCAGACCATTCTGTAAACAGTCATTTTCGGAACTGGAGATAGCAATAACTATTATCGGAGACTTGAGCCTCTGGGAGACCTGATGGTTTAGTCATCAGGGAGAGCTGGTGTTACTAGTCTAACTGTATGTGCCGTTCATTCCGTTATATACAATGCTAGACGTTACAATGTCAACCCACCATAAATGTCCACCATAAATGTCCTTACAGATTCGGTACAATTATGAATAGCAAATCACAACTCTGTCGCATTGTATAATTCTTTCGTCAAAGCCAAGGTTAAATCATTACACTTAGATAAACAGTTTCCATGTTATCTGTATAAATTTGAACTTACATAAATGATTCTCACAAATAATTGTGTTTACAACAACCGACCTAAAGGGTCATGGAATAGTATTTCGGAAATAGTTTTGTCAAAACACATCACAATATGCACCCAAATTAATATAAAATTGGTAAATGAAAAGTCAGAATTTATACATTTATATGGTGGTCAAGTATCGACATCTTACAGATCTTTTATCCATTTATATGGCGGTCAAGAATCGATATTTCACACATCATCCAACAATAGAGGATGAAAAATACGAACGAAGGACGTTTATTCATCTCAAAGTATAAACACAAAATGCATAAGGCAGCAAGAATAATAACAAAATGTCAAAGAATAGTCCATTATGAATAACCAAGGTCGTTATCAGAAATATCGGTCGAATACCGGAAACAATTTATTCAATTACCGTAGTCCATATTGATTGCGTAAAGTCATAAGGCCATATTTACTATCATTTCTCAATGAAAGTAGCCTAGGTATGTGGGACACGTACCAGTCACTGACTAGTGTGGACATGTCAAAACAATGTGCTCAAAACATGGCGCAAATATCAAAACAATTGTTGGAAAATTCATACATTAGCTTCAAACCCAAAATAGTTTATCAACACATTACATGTTCATAAAAATCAAAACAAAATATATATGGAACAGCAGAGGAATACATGAAAATGTCAAAACAGTGAAACAAGAAGTAACCAAAAGAAGAAAATACAATATTAAGAAGACAAGAAATGGTGCTAGAACCTGCGGGAATGATCACTTCAACAGCGACTAATACACCAAAACTTGACCTCAAGTGAGAGTACGTTTCTGGCCAGAAAACGCACACCCACTGGCAAGAGTGACAGAAGAAAGAAAAAGAAAAACATTACAAAGGAGGATACAAAGTTGGAAAAACATAATCGCGTAGAACAGTCTCCAGAGCACTGTCTAGTTGCAGGTCATGCATTACAATGTCACCGAGTGAAACAAAATTTGAGAACAATAGCCGTACAGATTACAATGTGTGCAAAAGATATACAAAAGCGCCACAAGGGTACAAGCAAAACCATGGTGAAAGAAATACACGTCGAAATGTCATTCACGGACTCAATGCCTGTCAAGAAGTGGCACTCAAACGGCAATAATTCTGGGAACGTTCAAGTGGTTGCGAATGGCAATGTTAGGCATTTGAATCATATCTGCAAGAAATGGGAATTCTTCAGAATGAAGAGTATCAGACTCTACGTTCCAGCCTACACCAATAAGAACATACTTATTCCAAAACAGAATTAACATACCATTGCATTGCAAGAAAAACTATGATGTCAGAGAAAGGATTCACACGGGGAAACTCGATCAGTAATGACAAAAGTATTCTGCACAAAATATCAACGCGCATTATTCAATTCATACCACTACATGGCATCTCAATATTGTTGCAACCAAAAATATTCACCACAGACACAATTATTCTGTGGTTATGTCTCAAACAGTCTTCCATAACTGTCACCAAGTATCGGATTTCTCTAGCATCGCCTGTTCTAATTAAATATACGGTATTCCATCCGCAAAGGTTAACATTTGGACCTTACATGTTACTCGTTATGAAAGCTAGAAACTTATGGTTGACTTGGACACAATTTGTACCGAACTTAACGAAGTTGCCAATACGTGTTAATTGAAACCAATTTGTCATCCAACATCCTAGACTTATATCTGAGGATCCAAAATAAACAAATAACCACATATATTCACGATATCCAGGCTCATAGCCGAATCGGGGATTGTGAAGGTTCGTCAACCAACACAAACAGGCTTCCATAGCCTTCCAGCATTACATGCTGCAACCACTATAGTACATGTACTCAATGTATCTTAGGACCTGTCAATCATGTACACGATAATTTTAGTTCCATTTATCCAATATTGCGTTAAGTGTTTTAGCTTATCAGCTACACTGTTATGGCAACTAATCGCGATAAACGTCCTAATAAAAACAAGCGCTGGATGAGCGCAAAGACCTCCGTCGAGGCAACAGGGTCCGTAGCGTAATACATCACTGAATAACATACGGCCGGATGCCAAGCTCAATTTTGCATTTGTTGGACGTTAGCTTCATCAATGGTAATTAATCTGGGATTGAGGGTTCCTCACTAGCATGTCCAGACAGGGATGTGAAAGTCACATTCCCAGCAAATAATTTTTGTTTGATTTGACGTGCTTGAAATATTGGGGTATGGAATAGAGTATATTGATGGAAAACCTGGAAAAGTGCTTGAGACATTAGGCCCCATCCCACCCACACCTCCCCATGAGAGGATCCCCTCACCCAAATCAACACGTTAGCGACAGAAATGAGACCCTGTGTGCCTAGTTGTACCAACTTGCTTGTGATTTTGTGCTATAGGCCCAACACAGCAACACTTCATATTTTGTATGTGTACAGTATAGCATCATCATTGATGAGAGAATGCTCTTCAAAACACACCTGATTTTACCGACACTTCGTTCTGATCTGTCTCAACATCATATGATGAGGATTCAATGCGCTCGGTATAATTTTGTATACTGGTGTTACAGGTCACCTTCGCCTTCACCTTACTGTATCAATGACCATGGACTTGTACATGTATCACATTCACATTGAATGGTGATGGCTGATGAGAATATTGCCCCTATGGAACAAATGACTGGATTCCACGCAGCAAATATTTATTGTGTAACAGTGAGAAGAAAATTAATTGTATAAACATTCCAAGCCTCATTGAACACAAGCCGCACCATACTTGATATGAATATAACGCGCGTACATTAGCTCGCTTGGACGTCGTTTAGTTAAATATGGACAGACTCGCAAAAATCTCAAAATTTTCAAAAGCCACATAAATGCCCTCAGCTTGTACAGAGTAAGTAAAAATACTTATGTACAACTTGATGTTTAGAAATGACTGTGTTGAGCGGTTCTATTCCCAACTTCTCTTTTATTCTATGTCATAGAGGACAGGGTTTGATAGATAATTAAAAACTGTATTAACTCGGCTTCACATTTTAGAGAATGACTTTAATTGAGCCAAAGATGAAAGAGAAATACATTTATAAAAAAATCTATTTAGAAAAATATCTGTATATATGTTTATATTAATTTCCATAATTTATTGGAAAAAACTATACGTAGACTTCGACCACCCAATATCACACAGGCCAGGCAACTGTGAGAACAAGTGAAAGATACCCATCGAGTTGAGCGGATTTGCAGATAAACAACAACAAAAAATTGCACTTTGTGCCTCACGAGAGTGCATGCCAGTTATTTTTCTAGACTACAACAACAACAGTTTTTGCCTGTATCACAGTTCGAGCTTCCGATGACCCTTCAACCTTACCCAGACGATGGATAATTTTGACAGATTGTCCGGCTAGGTTGTTGATCGGATTCACAGATCATGAATTCCACCGTGACGGAATCACCGTTGGGAAGACTTTTTCTTTATTCAAAGTCATGTACTCGGAAGTTCCGTGGTCATACCCATGTAGTTTCAAGTTTAGTTTGCTATTCTATATGACATCTGTTTACGGATCCATGAAAAATCTACAGATGATCCAGCATTTTCAGTAAATCATGCTTCGAAATGTTCGTGACGGAATCACCTCAAACGGACATGACTCTTGACTAGTGTTGCTGGTCTATTTTTTTGCTGCTCTGTTTCAATCTGTCTATTCTTATATGACATCTCTTACTAACATACAGTACCCAAGGATGATAAGATTTTTTTCATCGTGAGAAAAACGCGACTGGGTCATCCCAGGGGTTAAATCTAGTCCGTGACGGAATCGACAAAAAATCGTGATGGAATCACGAGTGCGCTTTTTAAATCTTATCGGTAAAAGTGCTTTATTAATTACACATTTTCTTCCAAAAAATATTCCTAGAGTGAATTTATCTCTTCTACTTAGAAAATTAAAACTCTGACCTCTTATTTTTACTAAGGTATACAGCTCCCGCCACATGCATATCTTTTCTGCAGATGTTTCAAAATAGTATAGTTTTCAGTAAAGTGCAATTTTTCTTCTTTGACAATTTAGAATTTCCCGAGTTCTTCATGTTAAAAAATTGCGGGAAAAATATTTCGCTATTAAAACACATCTTCTCTATTATTGGCTTGTTCCCGGGGATCATAGGAAGCGAATAGAACAAACAGCATGCTAATATAGGGTCTACGACAGAATGTGGAGTGAATTTTATGCGAAAAAGGGCTGTTTAGCAATGTCCGCTTTTCCGTGGAATTCATGAGCGCACGATTGAAGTATCATGGGAAGATATATATTTCCAGTCGCTATCTCCCCCCCCCCCCCCCCATCTTCAAACAAAAGGAAAAGAAAAAGCGAGAGAGCGCCTCGTGAGGCAGAGTTATTTTTCCAGACTACAACAACAACAGTTTTTGCCTGTATCACAGTTCGAGCTTCCGATGACCCTTCAACCTTACCCAGACGACGGATAATTTTTGACAGATTATCCGGCTAGGTTGTTGATCGGATTCACAGATAACGATTGAAGCATGGGAAGATATATTTTTTCAGTCGCTATCTCCCCAACCCTCACCCCCCAACTAAAAAGAAAGAAAAGAAAAAGCCGAGAGAGTTCTTCGGAGTTTTACGTTTTTGACCTCTGACTTTGAATTTGACTTCTCACTTCCGACTCGCATCCTGGTGAATGACACTCGTCCTTTATCTTTTTGCCGATTCAGAGATTCTCGAGGAAGTTTCCAATTATACTATCTGGAATGCGAGTTTTTCTTTCGTGAAAATTTACTTTTTATGAAAGCGCAGGTTTGTCTTTCGCATACCGGCCATCTGTACCAGCGCGAAGCTATAAGTACACGCGCGAATTTAGTACCCTCGAATAAAGAGACCCGGTGGAAGCGCTGCAAAGGATACACACCTTTTGTGACGTAAGCATTCATTTGTGTCCAGAAACTTTTCAAAATTTCGTCGGGAACCATGGCAATCCCTATTGGAAATCACACGAGTCGTGGGTTCCCCATATGACAATTATTTGGCGGGAGATTTCACGTTGCGCTCCTAGACCTCCGTCTGATCGACGGAGGTAAAAATCAACTGACATTGAAATTTCAAAGGTCTTCCATTAATATTGGTAGAAAAAATTGTCCAATAGGTACAAGATGGGTATTTTAAACTTGTAATACAGAGAGAGACAGTGATACTACATCCCCCAACCAAAGACACTGAGAAAGAAAGATTGACGGACATTCCTTTTTACCCCTCAGCCCATAGGGCTGTAGGGTCTTGTTGTTGGCATGTACGTCTGGTCGGCCGGACGGACGGACGGCCGTCTGTCAACAATTTTTTGTCCGGGCTAGATCTCAGTTACTATTTGACTGACAGTTCTGATACTCACAGTGAATATCCCTAGTATCCCAGAGATGTGCACTGTCATGTTTATTCCGTGTTACGTCATTTCTTTACAGAGTTATGGCCCTTTGAAATTTCGCGTCACTAACTTTTGTCCGGGCTAGATCTCAGTTACTATTTGACTGACAGCTCTGATACTCACAGTGAATATCCCTAGTATCCCAGACATGTGCACTGTCATGTTTATTTCGCGTTACGTCATTTCTTTACAGAGTTATGGCCCTTTGAAATTTTGCGTCACTAACTTTTGTCCGGGCTAGATCTCAGTTACTATTTGACCGACAGCTCTGATACTCACAGTGAATATCCCTAGTATCCCAGACATGTGCACTGTCATGTTTATTTCGTGTTACGTCATTTCTGTACAGAGTTATGGCCCTTTGAAATTTTCCGTCACTAACTTTTGTCCGGGCTAGATCTCAGTTACAATTTGACTGACAGCTCTGATACTCACAGTGAATATCCCTAGTAACCCAGAGATGTTGAGTACTACACACACACTCGACTCTTCCCTGGAATAGATCTTCATCTATGAAGAACTTATTTCGCGTTACGTCATTTCTTTACAGAGTTATGGCCCTTTGAAATTTTGCGTCACTAACTTTTGTCCGGGCTAGATCTCAGTTACTATTTGACCGACAGCTCTGATACTCACAGTGAATATCCCTAGTATCCCAGACATGTGCACTGTCATGTTTATTTCGTGTTACGTCATTTCTGTACAGAGTTATGGCCCTTTGAAATTTTCCGTCACTAACTTTTGTCCGGGCTAGATCTCAGTTACAATTTGACTGACAGCTCTGATACTCACAGTGAATATCCCTAGTAACCCAGAGATGTTGAGTACTACACACACACACTCGACTCTTCCCTGGAATAGATCTTCATCTATGAAGAACTATTCACCAGATCTTTACTAACTTTTCTTGAGGTATCGATCCACACAGTCTTGGATCGATATCCCTTCACAGGATTGATGACTGAAGCCGGTACTAGCAAATACTAATCGTTGAGTATTCTCTTGAATCAACATTAATACATATGTGGGTAAATAAATTTGACAGAATTCAGCAGATTTTTATGTCAACCTGTTATTCGCTGGACATATTGTGCTGAGGGGTCAAAGCACCTTTTAGGTGCAGCCTCATGTTTTCTATCTGATTGTACAGACACACCCTTTTGTTTTTGGCATACTCTACGCACACCACCCTTGCTATCAGGCAATTCCCTCCACTTTTCTCTACTACTACCATGGCTACTGTTGGGAGTCCTGGTATTGATCCATTAATGATGTGTAGTCTGTCAGCTAATTAAGTGATTTGCCTTTGCCTTCTTCGAAGCAGAGGTTACAATGGTCCGGTGCTGATGTCTGACCTCACCCAATCGGAAGCATTTTATGTCACAAGGCTGATCCATATCTGGTGGTTTAAATGAAGGTCAACTGATCTAAAAAAATACATCCTGTTTTAAATACAGTTTCTCCACATCTCATAAATATGTCCTGTTTTTGGTACATTTTCTCTTCAATTAGCTTGTGCACTCGAATTATAGACCATGGTCAGTGTAAACAAAGCTAGACAATGGTATCCGCAACGTAAAATCAATAGAACTGCTGTTCTTGTACACCTTTACTATGAAGAACTGACTGCGGTCTTCTTGATCCAATCAAATATGGAAAAAGCAAATCAGTTGATAACAACAAAAGAGCTGGCTTAGACATTCAGTTTAATTAATATGCAAATACATATTCACTGTACATACAGACATGACCTTACATGTGAAGTATATGGGAAATGGTAGATAAGAATAGCAGGTCATCCTTGATGGTGAGTGAGCCATAATAAATCATCCCGGACTTCTGATTTAACCTAAACACCGGGTGTATATGAAAATTCCTGCAGTAATGTTACGGGAGAGCTTGCCTGTGCAGAAGTAATGTTAACATGGAAAGATCGTCATAAATATAGAACAATTCCCAACCACTGATTGTTTTCCTATGTATAATTGGTGAAGAACTTTGAAATAACAAAGAAGCATATCTATTAAAATCACCTCTATCCATGTAATATTGAACATACACTTGTGAGAATTTGATTGTTCTTGCTCATACTACTGGCTATGATTAGTGTTGAGTTCTAAAGATTATCAAAATTAAGTATTTGATAGGCATTTCGAAGACCGCGTATATAATACAAGACTATTCTATGGATAACAACTTCTTGCTGTGGCGCCGACGTTTCGTTGGAGATACTTCCAACTTTTTCAAAGCTAATGAACTACACAGCTATTCTAAGGATAACTTGTTTGATTATTCTTTATATACCTGACATGACTAGCTCATGAAGCAATTGTTTTATGACCTTGTTGGCTTGTTAATCATTTGTATAAATACCCTCGACTGTACTATGTAGCTCATTAGCTTTGAAAAAGTTGGAAGCATCTCCAACGAAACGTCACAGCAATGAAGAAGTTGTTATCCATAGAATAGCCTTGTGTTAAGTATTTGTTGCTTCGAATTCATCAATAGCAGAGAAACAATTAAGGTTGATGCTCAATGGGGTTCTCCAGCTGATGGCAAAGGGGAGCAAATCTTGTAACGCATGGAACACCAGTGCCCTCTATCTCATTGACTTATAATACTTTCACTCATGATTAGCCCTATCCTTATATTGTATTTCGATGAGATAGAGGGCACTGGTGTTCCATGGGATACAAGATTTGCCCCCCCTTTTCCATCAGCTTGATCATCAATACTCCATGTAACAAGTGTCTGCTTACATATTCGATTATCAGGAGTTGCAACATTTAAATACAGGTAAGCTTAGACAATGTTCTAGTTGCAAAACATAATCAGTGGTACATTTATGCCAAGTCCAATGATACAATGTAATTCAGTCACATGAGTTGTAGCAATAAAGCGTCATTTCTTCAAGCATCATGTTATATATCCTGCAGTTGTAAATGTCCAAAATTCTTCCTAATGTCGTAGACCTAGTTCTATCATTTGAGAGTAACAATATTTACTTGATTGTCTGTCTGTGTAACTCAGGCATATTTCAATGGAGTTGACCATCCTGTGATTTAATTACACAGACCTTATCATACACATAAATCCTTGTTTATAGATCTACATACAGTTTACAGTCAACTATTTCAAATCACAAAACAAACTTGACACATCTCCCTTTCTCTCTCTCTCTAGCCTGGCAAATACTACTACAGTATTCACCCTACATCTACACCTCACCTCTTATTAAAATAGAGACTTTATTACAAAATGTCCAAAACTGAGAAGTTAACAGCACCATTATGCATTCAGACAAACTTAGTTTGCAAGATATAGGAACATAATCAAACTTTGTTGGTTTTATGTTGATAATCCATAAAAGAATCAACATTGTCATTTGGTAACATCCGATTCAAGATTCAACAAGAGCCCAAGGGGCTTCAATATACACCCGTATATCTGGAATTATATTGGTCCAAATTTCAAGGTTGTTTAATAGCCTTGATTCCAATTGGTAGCTAGCAATGCAGAGAAAGGTCTACAATTTTGTGCTTCTGAGAATGTAACATATATCACATCTAAAATTGACTGATAAACTAAAATGAGCTTAACTCCTGGAAACTAGTTGACCTTGAACTAGAAGCAAGAGCCGAGAGCTCACATATCCCACACTGAAATCGACAATAGTCAAACACAAGAATAGTAGTATTCCTGCAAATGAATTTCTTTCAGACAAGAGAATTTTTCATGAAGGAAGAAGAAAGGGATGAAGTAAACCACATTCTTGAGTTGATAAACAGGTACGAAGTTCATAAAGGACCCCTCTCCCCGTTAAATTAGTAAAAGTATGGTTTTTATTTCACAACAGTTTAACTAAATGTAGCTGTTTCAAACACGGGAGACTCCACAGGACAAATGCCATATGCATGTTGGGGAGAGAACTCTGAATATTCCAATCTAACACATATAATCAGCTAAACATGATTCAGTTTTGGGGGACCTTGACCTTTGACAAATTGATGTATGGTTCCTCTTCGCCATACGAGTAAGGTATTTGATACCATTCCATACCATGAAACTAGAAATGGATGGACAACAAATGTTAATGGATGGATGGACAGAACGCAACATCGCATTACATGACCTCATCTTCAATAGGCATATGAAAAAATGTGACTTAATAATATCTGATTTTGGTCACAGTGACCTTGACCTTTGACCTTGACCTAAATTTTGGTACACGACATCATCTTCCCGTCAATATATCAATGGACACAAAAAAAATCATGATTTTTATGAATTTCATGATTTTGGGTGTCAGTGACCTTGACATTCCTAATGTATCCAGACACAAAAAAAAGTACTTTTCAAAGATTCCTCGATTCTGGAGTCACAGTGACCTTGACCTAAATTTTGGTACATAACAAACCCCGTAATTTCTCAATGGACACAAAAAATCATGATTTTTAACAATTTCCTGGTTTTGGGGTCACAGTGACCTTTGACCTTGACCTAATTTTTGGTATGCGAACTTCATTTCGGTATGCGAACTTCATTTCCCCCTATTGAATCCACTCACCAAAAATTAGTAGTTTTTAATGATTTCCTGAGTTTTAAGTCACACTGACCTTTGACCTTGATTCTGGTGTAACATGGATCTTGACTATTGACCTGGATCTAAATTTTGGTACATGACAAAATGGCTACCCGTATTTCTCAATGGACACAAAAAAAATCATGATTTTTAACAATTTCACGATTTTGTGGTCACAGTGACCTTGACCTTTGACCTTGACCTACATTTTGGTATGTGACACATTGTGTCCCTCTAATGTATCTACTGACACAAAAAACGTTATTTCTAAAAAATTCCTAATTTTGGGGTCAGTGACCTTTGACCTTGACCTAATTTTTGGTATGCATCACTTCCTTTCCGCCTATTAAATCCACTCACAAAAAATTAGAAATTTTTAATGATTTCCTGATTTTTCGATCACACTGACCTTTGACCTCTGACCTTGACCTACATTTAATATGCAACACATTGTCCCTCCTCTAGGGCATCCACTCACCAAAATTTAGAACTGTAGATAGAAAACTGTCAACGATCAATGATTTCCTGATTTTTGGCAACAGTGACCTTTGACCTCTGACCTCGACCTCAATTTTGGTACGCGACACATCGTCTCCACCTGGCGTATCCACTCACAAAAAATTGCAACTGTGGATAGAAAACGTTCACAGATATAGACCGGACACGAACACTTCGGTGATTTCCTGTTTTTAGGCCCGTGACCTTTGACCTGTGACCTCAACCTTCATTTTGGTACGCGACACATCGTCTCCCCGTAGGGTATCCACTCACCAAAAATTGGAACTGTAAATAGAAAACTGTTCCAGATATAGACCGGACACGGGGGACGGTCAGACGGACGGACAGACGGATGGACGGACAGACGGACGGAAACCTCCATCACATAATACGTCCGCCTTTTGGGCGGGCGTATAAAAATGAAACATTTGTAAAATTTGACTGATTAGTTAGATACGTACATACTATGTCTCAGCAAATTCAGACAAATAAGGCAATTAGAGATTGCAACAAAAGGCTCTTTGAAAGTACAAGATACAGGAGCCCAGTTTGGAGGTATTACATGGTACCGGTATGTATTTGAGCTTCAAAATCTACAGGGTTATGGGGCAGGGGTAACGCTTCGTTTATCAGATGAGAGTGTCATTAAAGCTGAGAGAGGGACCCTTCCATGCCAGAGGACAAGGAAATTTACCAGGGAAAATATAGAAGACAAGAAATGCCCATGTCCAGGAGTTAATCGCAACATTTAGGACAGTGGAACAGGAACAATCAATAACAAATACTTTCATGACTTTGTAACATGCATGATAAATGGACCCATGTATTGACAAATGGGGTGGCAAATTTGTGCCACTGGGCATAATATTTCAATGGAGCACATAGAAAAAGAATTTTCTATGTGATTCAACATAAAAATTCTGGCACCACAAATAGGGTAAGGTTATATATTAACTATAACATTATCTGACATAAATGTACAATTGACTACACTCTTATGCTTTAACATCTGCGTTAAAAAGAATCCTGATGATCTAAGCATTATTATGTTGGATCTAAAATGTACCTTTAAGTACTTCGTTAAAATGACAATATGAATGAAAACATGATCCAGACAATTTATTATTTAACACTGAAGAATGGGTAAATTCTGTTAATATGCGACAACCATATATCAATTTGATTGTTAATAGCCAGGTTTTTGCACATAAATATTTTTGCACTCGAACAAGATGATATCAAAAGCTAGACAATGTTATTTGATTGTAAAGGATGGAACAATTCTAAAATATGTTGAGTAAAATGGAAGACAAAATCATTTAATCAGTCCGACAAGTAAATAATAGATAAATGATGTGAATGTCATTCATCACGTGTACACATCAATCGATTGTACGGTCATGACAGTAATACCATGATACGGGTACAGTCATGACTGTGAATAAGAATACTGGTGGAAAATGTTACTGTTTGACCAATCAGATTGTCATATTTCTGTCACTGCTGTCTTGTACATGTAGCAACATGTATGACTAACCAATCACAAAAATATCCAGTTATTCATAATACAGTTTTAAAAAACACGCTGCTTCACATAGGCTTTTCAGTTAAAATTAACCTATGCCACATAATTTACCAGATGACAGCTGTAGCCGACAATTAAAACAAAAACCCATGCAGTTATGTTCAGGATGATTCGTCGACATAGTATCAACGAGTATTGTAATATCAAACTAGCGATGCTTTTAGTTTCCCATTGATTCATTCTTAATTATATGAGAGAGAAAAAAGCCTGTCTTTCTGAGGGAGAATCCTGGCCAAGATATCATTCAATGGGGATAGAAAAAACAGTACCCCTAGGTTTCTTATCAACAGTTACATTTCTATCTAAGAAATATTCACAATTACACTGTCATGGGTTTACAATGATTCTGTCATGGGTATTCCCACATAATTCTCAAATCTATCTATAGTGGGATCAGGTGATCATGGTAATTTACAATTAGTAGTGTAAGATTAAGTATATCTTGTGGTGTGTATGAGGCCACCTGGTAAAGAAATACGGCTGTGGTTTACATGCATATTCAGCAAGTCAATTCTGTGGCATACATGTACAAATGTGGGCTCTGTTGTCTTTGTGTAATAATTCCTGTTGTGCAATATCAGTTGCTTTTGATGTGTACTAAGTAAATCCTGTTGAACACAATTGATAGATTTTGTTGTGTAATAAGTAATCCCTGTGGTGCACAATCAGTTGGTTTTGCCGAGTAATAATTCCTGTGATGCACAATCAGTATACATAGATTTGTTGTGTACCGGGTACTGAGTCTACTAAATCCTGTTGCACACAATTACTTGGTTTTGTTGTGTAATAATTCCTGTGGTACAATCAGGTTTGTTGTGTACCACGTAAATCATGTGGTGCACAATTTGTAGG
The DNA here is from genome assembly GCA_036873755.1 of Hanleya hanleyi. NCBI lineage: Eukaryota > Metazoa > Mollusca > Polyplacophora > Lepidopleurida > Hanleyidae > Hanleya > Hanleya hanleyi. The sequence continues at coordinate 79,689 of JAVTVY010026763.1, read as the reverse complement.
TTTGTTGTGTACCAAGTAAATCCTGTGGCGCACAATCTGTAGGTTTGTTGTGTACCAAGTAAATCCTGTGGTGCACAATCTGTAGATTTGTTGTGTACCAAGTCAATCATGTGGTGCACAATCTGTAGGTTCGTTGTGTACCAAGCAAATCATGTGGTGCACAATCTGTAGGTTTGTTGTGTACCAAGTAAATCCTGTGGTGCACAATCTGTAGATTTGTTGTGTACCAAGTCAATCATGTGGTGCACAATCTGTAGGTTTGTTGTGTACCAAGCAAATCATGTGGTGCACAATCTGTAGGTTTGTTGTGTACGAAGTAAATCCTGTGATACACAATCTGCAGATTTGTTGTGTACCAAGCAAATCATGTGGTGTACAATCTGTAGGTTTGTTGTGTACCAAGTAAATCATGTGGTGCACAATCTGTAGGTTTGTAGTATCCCAAGTAAATCCTGTGGTGCACAATCTGTAGATTTGTTGTGTACCAAGAAAATCGCATGCACAATCTGTAGGTTTGTTGTGTACCAAGTAAATCATGTGGTGCACAATCTGTAGGTTTGTAGTATCCCAAGTAAATCCTGTGGTGCACAATCTGTAGATTTGTTGTGTACCAAGAAAATCGCATGCACAATCTGTAGGTTTGTTGTGTACCAAGTAAATCATGTGGTGCACAATCTGTAGGTTTGTAGTATCCCAAGTAAATCCTGTGGTGCACAATCTGTAGATTTGTTGTGTACCAAGAAAATCGCATGCACAATCTGTAGGTTTGTTGTGTACCAAGTAAATCATGTGGTGCACAATCTGTAGGTTTGTAGTATCCCAAGTAAATCCTGTGGTGCACAATCTGTAGATTTGTTGTGTACCAAGAAAATCGCATGCACAATCTGTAGATTTGTTGTGTACCAAGAAAATCGCATGCACAATCTGTAGGTTTGTTGTGTACTAATTAAATTGTGTTACAATGCTCAATCAGTAGGTTTTGTTGTGTATTAATATTTCCTGTGTTGCACAATCAGTTTGTACTAAGTGAGAATATGTATGTAGAATTCTGTAGGTCAATCGTTCGGTAAATCGTGTGAAGCACTGATACATCATAGATTTTGTAGCAGGTCTACATGTAGGTCAATGATTTGGAGCGGATGTACCAGTAAGAAAGCCTATCTAGAGTTTGAACACAGTTGGTAGATGTACTTTGTTCAGCAATGTTTCATATATGTTCTTACAGAACAGTATTCCTTACAGCCTGAGATGGTGAAATGATCATGTTATATGACTACACGTACAGTGAAACCTGTGAATACCGACATCTGGGTAATACCGACATTATCTTGAGTCCCGTTACTTAAATTCAGGGTTTAAAACCCTGAAAATACAGAACCCTGTCAAAACTGACACTATAATCTGCTTCCAAGCATGATAGGTATACACAGATTTCCCTGAGCAAGCAAAAGTTCTTGATGTTGTAAGACATGTTAAACAAACCAGCAGCAATGCCTCACAAGAAGGTGGGACGTAAACCTCTGTAAACACATTAAAACATTGGATATAAAAGAGAACTGCATAAAGCAACTATATACTGGTATACATAATCAACATGTTCAAAGTGCCAGAAAGATTTGATTGTCAGTTCATATTTTGTGCCAAACCCAACGCCATGATGAATACAATGTTATCAAGATCCTGACCATCAATTTGTGCACATTTTTAACATTAGAAAATGGAACCCTGCCATAAACCAACAATTTGTGCACATTTTTAACATATGTTTTAGAACCATGCCATAAATGCTTGATTCTGTCACTAAAAATAAAGACAAGATTAAAAGAAATACATCTATAGACCTACATTAATCCTTAGTAGCCTGCTATGGATTAGCTATAAGAGTGCATGTATATGCCCAAAACAGACAGCCCTGCTGACATGACAATACAACATCTGAGCATCACATGCTCTATACTACATTTAAGCACTTACCATGTCTATATTAAATCTCTGAATGACATATAGGTATATATGTAGATGTCTGCATGCAATATCAGCATGCAAGTACGGTATTTACATTTAATTAATTAGCCAATTTTTCAAGCAGTCTTTAAAACATGTCCGCTTGTAGAATAGAAGGGGAATTTTTGATGCACATGTACATGTAGCAAGCAGCTCCATTGTGTTACATAATATTTCCAACCACTACGAGTCAATCTTGTGATCTACGAACATTATGCTGCTACACGTGAATGGACGACCAGTGTCACTGCCCTGAATCATTCTATCACGTACCAATCAATGTAACTTCTCAACAACTTGGTAACTTAGTGTGACAACACGTGAATAACCAATCCTCAATTCAACGCTGGCTTGCTGCCTGCTCTGCATGAATCACATTTTTGGATGGAGGCAGATATAGGTAAAATCCGACTTACAAAATACATAATATCTCTATTTGCCACAGCTTCAATTCAACTGGCCGCTTTCAACTTGGCAGGTCACTTGTAGCTCCAGTTTTAGCCACTTTCCATTAACATGCTTCATTTTCCACATACCTCTTTTCACACACACCTTCTGGATAATCTGGCAAATGCTCTATAATTCCCTCAAACGAATCAAAAATAGAATAATAATATTCAATCACACTCAAATTTGGGGTCCAATCCCGATGTCCGGCTCTGTCTACATGTACCTGATAATTTTCATCACCTATACATTTAATAGGATAAATATGAAACAATATAATTACGTGTATATCGTGTTTATCAATTTCCCATTACAATATATTACACTGCCTGAGATTGAATTGATAGAGCAATCACCATATTAACCAGAAACTCTCTTCATCGACAATACACAGGTAACAGGGGAGGACACTGAGTGACCTGGGGACCTTTGCCACATGCCTCACAAACACTGAACAAACTTGACCCCAAATTTCTATTTCTTTCACACATGAAATAAAGGGGGAGAACTCTTCCACCCCAATAATACTTAGTCATTGTCATCTGTATTCACATGAACAAGATGGGACATTTTCGGTATTATTTCAGGTAGCATTCATCAATTCTGATTGGATCTGCCTTATCCCAATACCCGGACACCATTGGCGAGTACAGCATGACCGCTTAAATCTGTCTTTTCTTCCCTGACTGTCCAAGCAGTGCCACTATCGAGGTACATTTTAGTCTTGTCAGCACGGCCGATTTCCCCCCAAATACTGACAATGACTGGAATAATACGCGAGTAAGAGTAATATTCATATTTGTATTGGGGATGAATCAATCAATGGGATATTGCCTTGATGTCCATGTGGAACACATCTCCAGTAAAAGTTAACTCTTTGAACCTTTGTGACACACATCATGGTTTATCGTTTATGGACATTTACAGAAACTCGCTGATTTGCTGGATAGTCTTTCAACTTTCTCCACTGGCCAATGAAACTGAGGGATTCTTTTGAAAAATCTGAATTGACCAATCAAGTCTTTCAAAGCTTGAAGATATCCCATGATGCAATCAAGTTTCTATGAAAATCCATTCACAATTCAATTCCATTCATTCACATGATGTCCTTCTCATCTGGATGCCATGGCAAGCAATGCTATGTACAAATAAATTTAGTTATTAAACCTTGACAAATTCATGTCAGTATTTTCTCCTCACTGTAGATTTTCCGAATTACTCTTCCTTTGCACATCCACGAATCTTTTCGTATCACTCAAGGCTTGGGTTTTGACAAAATCAATTTCTCGATATTCAGTCAGTGTGCCATGCCCCATACCAATGGAAGGATTCTTGACAGCTTCCTTATCTAGCAAGGTCAACTCATCAAGGTCAAGGTCGAGATATTTCAGTTCCGGTTCATTTTTCCTTGGAGCAGGTGGGGTTTGTCGCCAGATGCACGATGAGCCACTCTGAATAAGAAAAACGATTATTTAATTGTCCTAATTCTTCATATAGGACAATGATTTAAGTTAAATCATAGTCTGTGATGCCACAAAATAGAAAGAAAAAAAATTACAACACTATTTGAATAGCTAATCCTACTCTGAAAACCACACACCTGCATGTCCCGCTAAATGTGATGGGTTGTTGTCGTAGCTGTAATTTCTGTTGGGGGTACCAGCGATGATGAGGTAGTTAAGAGGGCATGGCGTACAAGCTAGACAGTTTCAATCTACACAATTTAGATCTTCCGAGCAAGAGACTATTGGATGCAGGGCGTATAACACAGCTAAGGCATGGTATACGGCCTGCAACGGAGTAGCATTTTCTAACACTTAATGTCACATTACAGGCAAATTCAACATTGACAACTCTTGCCTCAGTCACACAGGATAACTTACAAATTTTGGAAAAATAAAGGTGTTTAACCCAGATGGCCTGGAGTTACAGGAGTGCTTTTTGTTTGGTATTTTGCTAGCAGGAAATGGTTGGGAAATTTTGAAATGAAAATTTTCACTTCTATCTGAAATGGAACATAGCCAAAACTGTCTCAAATTCTGATCATTATATTTATCCAGAATATATCATTTGCTTTAACTGTTATGCTGCTAAATTCTTTTGTATGATGTACGAGGAGAAATGCTGACTTTTTTTTTTAAATCCGGATTTCATGAACAAAAATATTATTTAATTTCGTTTGCTGGTGACTGGCCTAACATATCAATGTATCCCAACTTGTTTAGTCAATGCTATTCGACCGCCTTTTATAGCAAAATCGACGATGTTGTCAGCGTAAATAAAATTTATTTGAAGAGACTACAGTATTTTGGTAGAATTGCGGTTGAAAATGGCGGATTATGAGGAATTACAGCGGAAAATCTTGGTTTTTCAGCTGCCTTTCTCCCTGGTCTTTTCCGAGTTTTCGTCCGCCATTTCGGGCGTATGACGTCTCATTGGAAAGGGAATTCCTTGTAGTTTCTGATTGAAGGCGTGATTTCGACCGATGGCCAATCAAACAGACGATAACATCGCAAAACTGCAAGGGGGTGTTTTCCCGTTTCTCTAGTAACGCTAACAGCCGATCCTATGTCGGTAACCTTGATTGGACAAGCGTGGTAACGTGACCTACATCGTGACCTACATCGAAGCGCTCATTGGCCAGAGCCCATGAACTGGGTCAAGCTGATCTGAGGGAGACGCCATTTTATCTCCTTGCGACGAAATTACGTGGCGTAGAAGCTCGACAGAAATTTGAAAATAAAGTTTGTTTAGCGGATTTCATCGAAACCCACACTTTGGAAATATAAACTGAGCTTCTGTACTTCAACTATACCAAAGAATCATATATTTTGAAGGGGTTTTCTGTGATACTGTAATAAAGTATTTTATATTTTCTGGGTGGCTTCTCGACAACGTTTTATGGAAATCTCCGTTGGTGTTTTTCTATTTTTCAATTTTATTTCTTCCTCCCGACTTCGTTATTCTGAGACAGAATATCAAGTTTACATCCAAGAAATCAAATCAGTCTTAGCTAACAATATATGTATGGTTTTTATCGAGTTTCATGCTTGGTAAATTTGAAAAAAAGCGATTCCAGAAAGGTACCTCGCTGCACTCGCATTGACAGAAGCAAAGGCAAGCCACTATTGCGGCTCGTCGCATTTTTCGTATAGAAAGACGAGAGCCGTATGAACGGCTCGCCGCAGCGTAACAGTTAACTACATTTTACATGTATTCCTTCACATCACTTTGAGCAACCACCATCTTAAAAAGAGTTACTCTAAGGGAGGGTAATAATAATGTGCTGTAGATGTGTATATGGTTATCTCCCTTATATTTCATGAACAGAAGAGGCTAGTTCTCTCATTCCAGAATAAACATTATAAAGTTCTTATAAGGTTACAAAACCTAAGATCGCTTGAGAATGTATACATGAAAATAGAGAAATGAGACCATTTTTAGTATTATTTCGGAAACAACATGAAGAAACAAGAAACCAGAATTTAAAACAAATGCCTGTAACAATTTCTTTTTTCTGGTTTTATCTGTTCTGCAAACCTGGCAAATGACAATTGGTCTAACTTTCATATCTTCTATATCTGGTGTTAATGGCAAAATCATTAAGGGGTGTAATGGGCTTTCAGAATATATGTCATTATACATTGGATTAATGCTTATACAATCAAAATCAGATCCCTGTAGGGTGGGGACCTATCACCAGATAAAAAAAAGTCTTGCAATCTTGCAATCTTGCAACTGCTGAAACACCAGTGACCTCTATCTCATTCAATTTTCACTGATGAATAGTCCCATCCTGATACTGTATTTCAATGCGATAGGTGGCATTGGTGCTACAGTGGTTGCAAGATTTGCTCCCCTTAGCTATCAGCAGGATAACCCCTGCTCAGTGATTGATCTTATTTGAAAATTTTACAAAGTGAATCAAACAGATTTGACACATGAGCCTTGGCAGAAGTTTTTGAGTTATATTGCAGTTTTAGCCTGATGTATATATTGATATAAGCTAATGACTGTAAGCATGTACTGCGCAATCCTCTATCTCACCTGTTGAGAATGTGATGACAGGTTGAGGCTCCTATCATCATCATCATCGTCGTCATCATCATCAGAGCTAGACGTTTCCCCATGAGGATTCATTCCACGTTTACTGGGTAAGGGCACATTGGGTCGAGGACTGACCTTGGGTGCTCGTTTCTCACTGCAAATAAACAATCAAATGTTAAGTTTGGGTAAAGGCCAAATACAAACGAATGATTTCATGATGTGACTTTTTCAACCAATTTAAATTGTTGAATAAAAAATCTCATTCATTTCTGTCACTATTTGATCATACATGTGCAGCAAAATTAGGGCTGTTCCAGAAAAAGGTACATAGGGTGGGGGAAAGACTACTTTTTCTGACCCCAACCACCCATATACCATTTATTCTATCTCATTAAAGGAATAGACAACCTTTGATAAGCGTATATTGCAAATGAAAGAACAATTCCAGGAGTGTCGAAAACGATTTTTATTTCAATTTTGCAATTTTTTCCAACCGAATAAGAAGCCGTCAATGATAAATTCTGTGGCTTGTAAGGGCGCCGCCATTACGGCAAGCTTAGTGACGTCACTGGGCCGCAGAACACTGCAGTGAACTGGGAGGAAACACAGTTTGCCATGCACTGGAATAATCGCAGCCCAATAGGCCAGCAGGTGTGGATACATTCTTGTATTCTGTACCCTGTAAATACTGGCTAATGTTTGTACAATAACAATGATCTTATCCTTGTTGAGAAATCGGGGTTGATCTGTCGTCTAGACTGTCAGTGTCAAAAAAAAACACAGCATCGAGTTGTCTGATAAAATATGCTTTCGTTATAGGCTAATACTTTTCAGCTGATCACTATACGCCAACATGCGTCAACATAATTCGGCAGTAACTCACTGAGATTGTTTAATGTAACCGAAATTGGGAATAATTCTGATTTCTGTGTTACCAATTCAAAGATATCGAGCCTCAACAAAGACCGGCACTCAGCCAGAAAACGAAACTAAATCTGCCTTAGCTGGAGGCTCAATTCTCCGGGAAAAGATTGTCCGGAGATTTTTCTCACCGTTGAACTGTTACCGAAAGAAACTGTTCAGCATGACACGGCCATTAAACACCCACCCAAATATCTAGCGTGCAAGAAAATTTACCTGAGAAACTTTATGGAATAAATCCTTGTCAGCTAATGTCAGCACTTGCACATGTGCTCGTCTGATCGTTTCCTAACAGGACATCTCACAACAGAGCCGACTAAACGAAATCCGCGACCCGGCCGGCTTCTACGGTATATACATTGTACATCTTCGACCGATTTCTACGGTAGATCGTCTTCAATGGGCTCGAACACGCCTGACACTTCTTGTATCCCTCGACACTGCCCCCAAGCAGCGTAGATGAAAGCATGGTTTCGCCCAGCCAGCCATTGTCATCAGTCAGGTTAAAACTCCAGGAAATGCAAGGCGCCGGATACTTGGAAAAAGTTGAAAATCACTTGCTGCCATGTTTGCTCTCTGGCCCATTGACGTCATGAGCTAGTTGTCACGTGAACATCACTCGGCCGCTCATTGGTTAAACCATAAAGATGGCGGCTTCCTTCATTCAACACATCTGGTTATTTTCCCAATGTTTGGGAGTATTTTTCTTCGTTAGAAAGAATCTCAAAAATAGGAAAAAAATATTTTTGGGCACAGTTTGGATTGTTCTTTCAGTCGCAGTTTACGTTTGCCAAATGTTGTCTATTCCTTTAATGTTAAATGACTGTAAACCATCAGCCAAACATAAACCATAGAACTCAAAACTAAGTTTTCCTTTGTACTTTTTTCTGGAACATTCCTTAAAGTCTCCTCTAGTGGCTCCCAAGAAGCCCTGATTGAATGGTCAATCACATCAAGGTTTCCAGTTTGAAACCGATGGTTAGGGGCGAAAAAATTTGCGCTGCATGAGACAAGGTCACTGAAGAGGACTTCTAAGTTGACTAGATTCTGTAAAGCAACAGAAACTAAGAGCGGAATAGGATTTTGATGTGCAATGTACAAGCTTATATATCTTCATACATTGGGGCATGGTCCATCAAACAATCACAGCATATTATTAATTTAACTGATGTTAACTTACAACTTCTTTTCAAATGAAGTTAACTTACAATTCTTTTTTTCCGGCGGAGCTCCTCTTGAAGCTTCTCGTTCTTTCTGAGCTGAAAATTGTGTATGTGTCTTCATCTATAATAGAGAAGATAGAAGAAAATGTTCAATATATATTCTTGTTCAACTGATGGTGTACACAAATTCCCATTAAAAGTCAGATCAAGAATCGGGTCAACCCGCCAGACTCATCAACAACATACATGTGACAGAACTGGCACATACCAGATACTGTCTGTTTGAGTCCATCTGCTACAGGGGTCGAAATGTTCAAGATATTTTACATGTCACATGAGACAGGTGACCAAAAAGTTTATCTGTCACCTTAAAGAATTACCTGAACATGCGATCAATGAAATTGTCAAGTACATGTAATTCAAGATTAATGACAAAGCTACATGTTGCAAGCTACCAATAAACTAATGACACCTTGTTTCCATGCACTAATTAGTACGGTACCTGTTCTGAATGAATTTTGTGAAAGATATTTTGAACACCAAAAATAAATTATTGGTTCCTGTCACTGAAGACAGGTACTTTACTTCTCTACCTGTCCCTTTCAAAATTTACCAGTCAGAGACAGGTAGACACTTGTAAAGTTTGACCCCTGTGTTACCATCATGACCACTGTCCTAGCAACATTACTTGCATTACTGTGCTCAGAGAAGAATTTGTTAAAAAAAAATATTATGTTTTTTTCTCTCTTAATTTTGCTCAATTGAGCACTCAGTCTCATGGTGCCCAGACTCATATATTGGGATCAAATACAGCATAATCCAAATTTTCTGATTTATATATGAAACAATACTGATTGACTTATGCATGAACATGTGAACATTTTTTAGTCTGTTTAATTTTGTTTCTGCCCATGCCACCACATGATGGAGGAATGTTTTTAACCGTTGATACCTGATAAACTGGTAAAATATATTGTATCTATCCATCAACATCAAATAACCGTATAATCTGAAGAAAGAACCAAGCCACTTATCACTAATTATTCATCTACACCATAGCATAGGCCGGCAGCAACAAAATTAAACAGCCCAGAGCCCACAGTGGGTTCCACATCAGTTTGGGCAATCATACATGATGCAGAATGTGGCAAGGCACTGCTGAAACCCATGGAATCTCTAACAGTCTAAAATACGGCCTGAAAACTATATATTCAGCAAAATTTCTAGCATTACTAATTTGGTTTCAGTATGCTCAGAGAAGAATTATTTTTTTTTTACTGTTACTCAGTTAGGCGCTCAAACCCATGGCACCCATACCTGTTTTATATAGCGGGTTCAAAAACAGCCTGGATCAGGCCCTGTAGTTAAACAGTATTGTTTCACATTCAGAACACAAAACCCAGATTTTATACAAATCATTCTCAACTGCCCCTAACTGATCAAAGATGGAAGCTTTACTTATTTGTCCAGAAGGTTTCCTCTAACTGATCAGAGATGAAAGCTTATTTGCCCATAAAGTTTAGATTGCTGAAACACATTCCAGACTTGCAATATGCATATGAAATTGGCGTTAAAATAGCATTTCCTGGATTTCTGACAGAGCTTAACTTTCATCTCTGATTTTAATCATTCTCAACTCGAGATTCTCAACGATGTGTCACATAAGTCGGGGAAACAATTTGGATTGGTCTGACCGAATTCAGCCAGGACATTGAAGGGAATCTTTCAATAACACAAGACAAGCATTCTGGGGAATCTCCATTGACTGCAAAAAATAAATATAAATATTTTGTGGTATACCAGTAGTTCTGATAACCTCAATTTACACAAATCCATAGTAATAATTCATGTAAAAAGAATCTAAAGAATAATGATGTCAATGGATTGAATGTATATGTAATACATCCATGAATACCACAGACAAACAGGTTATCAATGACAATGTACATGACAGGGTCTGAAATAAGCAAATTCCGATTTGATTCTCACTTCTAAGAATTTGATCAGACATAATGCTATAACATACTGAAGGTAGGAACACTTTTGATCAGATAAGGCCAAATTTTGATCAAACATATCTGACGTCTTGACTGCTATTTCAAACTCTCTGAAAGGGGAACACAGCCAGTTTCAAATATACTCTATCACTGCTTGAAGTTGGCAATATATACATGTTCCAGGGCAGTATTACTATGTTAACCTAAAATATGCTGGTCTCCATGTACAGCACTAAGTAACCGGAGTCAACATCATACTAACATGCTTACCTGAGTTCGATTTCAATCCCAGTGAGTTTCCTGGCCTCGGGGGTGGTACTGGGGCGTCTGAGGCTGTCACTGGGCGAGGGAAGGTGGGGGGTACTTGATACACACTACACCGTCCCGCAGACATGTCAGCATAGACGTCCTTGCCTGGGTTAGACATGTCAGCATAAACATCCGATCCTGTACTTTGAGTGCTACTTCTGGTAGGAGGAACGGTATCCATGTTTAAATAGCTGTGTTCATTAGATACCTGACCCGTAACTCCACATTTCTGCGGAGGAGATGCGACACCCATTGGCAAATATAAGTCATCTGTTGACACTTGAGACTCCCGAGAGGATTCCAGTGGAGCAGCATTAGCGTTAACATACCTGTGGACACTGTTGGGACAAGAGGGAGGTGGAGGGGAGAGCATTAAAGTATTCACAGATTCCACCGAGGCAGGAGGAACGTCATATATTTCATCCCTAGAATCTCTCCACTGATTCGAGGGCACTTTTTCTAACAATGATACAGGCTTGCTCCTGCTTGAAACCCCTGGCCTGGGAGGGCGGTCAGGCACTCCGGAAATTATCTTACGTGGGGGAGGGGGACTGTCGTAAAGTTCTGCCGACGAGTGGGGATCATTTGTGGGGGAATACTGTATAGGCGGCGGAGGGCTTTGGTACGTTTGATCTGAAGAATAAGCAGAGTCCCCAGTTTGACTTTCACTGCTGCTGGACCGTGGGCTGGCCCCTTTTTGGTATGGTGGGAAATCATATTTGTGTGACTCCCCTCGCTGTCCTGGTGAGCGCTGGGGAGGCACCTTATATAGTCCATCATCAACAGAATCTCTTGACCTGGGTGTATCATATGTGTTATGTGGATCAAAGTCATCAGTAATGGTGGCTAATTGGCCTCGCCCGCCTTCTTTACCTGGAGGAACAGGGGCAGGCTCTTCAGGAATACTGTTCGTACTTTCGCGCCGTCTGACCGACTTGCCAGTCTGACACTCATTGAGGTACAGATAGGGAGAGTTGTCCCCAGAATTATTGGACTGGGAGAATTTAGGCGAGGTTGTTCCTGCACTGGCACCTGGCTGGCTCTGCAATGGACTCAGCTGACGAACAACCGTTTGCTGGGACTTCTGCACTGGGATGGGCTGACTTGATTCTATGGGCTGTGGTGGGGGAATATCTTGAGCTAAAATCAAGAAACACATTGTTAACATAATAATGGTGAAATATAAACATAACTTACTATCTTGGGAGTATAAATTTGTAATACTGGATGATACATTCAGTACATGTATGAAATATGTTGCTCAGCTTAGGATTGTTTAGAGAGAGAGAGTTAGGTTTTAACGTTGTGTTCAGCAATATTGATTGTTTGGGTCACCCAGTTAGAAATTCTATGGCGGGCTTGCACTTTGTGTTCTCGAGTTTTCTACATTTACAATAATTTACAATAACAAATGTACACACATAACATTTCACAAGAACTGAGTGCCTAGCCTGTGTCGTTAGACTTCTGAAATTGCTGCGACAGTCAATATTTGTTATTGATGTGTTTTTACTATAATAGTCTTACGTTTGTCTTCCTGTTTCAGTCCACAGACACAGCACAAGTGGTGCACCCATGTAGCCATGTCTTCTTCACTGTCCGTGGCCAAAAAGTAGGTTCTATCCTTGTGTTTGTGGAAAGTTTTGATAGATAGGAGGTTCTTGAACTGCTCTGAGGCCAGAGATTCAATGATCTGCTCGCACTGCTCCAAGTCAATCTGGCCCTTGCGTCGGCGACATGTCTCATCTGTGTAGTAGCTCAGCAGGTACTGACCGGGCAAACTACTGGCTGGCTTGGACAGAACGAAGAATCGCCGCTTCCATTTCTGTCAAGGAACAAAGTTCACAGATTATATGCATGTACAAATAACTGCTACAACAACGACCATACATATCATGTAAACTTCACACAACACTTGAAACAGATCCGTCATGCCCACAAACAATACCTATACATCCAGTTACTATAATTCAAAATGGATGTTTTTGACTGCATTATGACTGCAGTAATCTCGAGTGAACAGACATGACCTGAGGAGCAACTAACTTTTAACTTTCCTTATAGCACATGTTCTAAATGTAGCTAGCAACGTAAGATATTATCAACTTCGCAATGATATAACATATACAAGTATGATCATCGTACATATATATATCGTACATAATCCCTTTAATAATACAATACAATTCAGTGACACCCAATTTTGGAAACAATATACTTTCGGTGGTTCTAATAAATTTGATTACAGTACCCTTTAAAAAGAAGAAATAATGGATTATATACATGATTTTGAACCATTTGTCAACTTCGTGTTCTAATATATTTGATCGCTCCCAGATTATTTGGTGGGAAATTTCACCTGTTGTAATTGAATTATTAGACTCGGAGGGATGACCATAGACGTACAACTGCATGTGTCATTTCCTGGACACAGCACATGTATGTAAATCTGGTCATGTAATCAAGCGAAAAAAATTACCTCACCTGAGATTACACATGATACTGGAATTCATTTTCCACTTCCCCATTCATGTTTATGCCATTCATATGTACTAGCAGTTATGTGATGGCATTGTTGTAAGAGAGGTGGTTTTCAACAAATGACCAAGCATGGTCACTAAATATAGGTATCGGTTACTTAATTGCTTCCAAGTAAGGAGTAAGCTGATCATCACGAGAGTCATGGTGATAATAATTATTATTCCAATGTTCATCCATGTATGTAACCTGTTACTGGATTAATTACACATCATGAAATAAAAATGTTAACCTGTTGATTGCCAACTCACGGCAGCTCGTTTACATTTGTCAAGCAATATACGAGTATACTTGTAGTGGCTGTATCATTTACAATTGCCAATAACTTCACAAACTGCCAGCATTGCATTTCTCACATCATCAGCAACTCAAGTTGCGAGTTCAGCACAAGAATTAAAACACAAATGCCAAAATATAAATTCCCTCCAGGTGACCGAAACTAATACATAAATGCCCAAATTCCGTCCTCCTCTCTCCCCCAAGTAACCGGAACTAAAACATAAATGCCTGCCCAAAATAAACATAACCCCAGGTAATCATGGCAAAATGAATGCCAATATCACCCCCACAAAGTCAAGTACATGTAACTAAAACTGAAACATAAATACCAAAATAAACATCCGATGATGTGGGGGCAAAAACAAGTAACCGGAACAAAAATATAAATACCAAAGTGAACTTTGTGTAAATATAAATGGTACAAATGAAGCATATAGATCTGCATATATACGAACAATCAGACTTTCAGAAAATTCATACCTACCTAATATTCAATGCATGTGCATGCTATACATTTCTGAGAATCAATTATTGGAGATCCTCTTCCTGATCTCCCTCATTACATTTACATATTGGTTGTAAAAAATTGGAGGAGCTTCAGGTTTAGTCATAAAACACTGGGCATGTATTGGTCATGTTGACTGTATGGATAACTCACTGACAACTCCACACTGTGTACAATGTAATTACACTGTCACAGTCATCTATCTGTCATAGGGGTGCACCTCCTCATGCCTATTAGAGCCCATCAAACAGCACCATTAAACATGTACCCCACCATATATGTACCAGAATTATATGGGACCAGTGACAGGAGCAGACAATTATCTTTCATTATTTCACATACAGGCTGTACAGATTGCCTAACACAATAAATAATAATTATGTAAATTCATTTATTCTTTACAATTTGTCCATTTAGAATCGTGGAACAAATTTTCTCTTTATCCCGATTCACAACCATGGTTTACCCATTTTGTTCACATCGTGCGACCTAATATCGATGTCAATGTTATATTTAATTCTCTCTCTCCCTACATTTGATGCGGCTACATCAATACATGCTGGTACATGTACATTGTATTCCACTTAAGGTTACTGAGCCCTCCTGCAGACACTTCTACACACCCTCTAGAAGTTGTCTTTATACAGCTAAAAGTATGCCTCATAGCTATTTGTTGAAGTTTTCATGTATTTTTCCCTTTCTCCACTAACTGATTTGTTTGGAGCTTTATTTTCCGAAGAATTGCTGATGGTTACAATGAAATGAGACGAAAGTGAACATTTTTTTCAGTCAATTTTAGCCTGCTTCTGTCCACTTTTCAGAAAAATTTCCAAGATGTGCTGCTCGATTTTGTAGGCTACATATCCAGAAGCGAGCATTAGACTTTTCTCATGTTTAAAGATATAACTGCAATATCTTTATAAAAAGAACCAAGTTATGGGCTTAAACCAGTGTGAATTTGGCGAGCCCAGCCATGATCCCTTGAGATATTGCCCTGATACATGTAACAGCAAATTAGTCTCCCTATTTAAAATAGGGGGGAATGAACCAGCCGAGCCATGCAAGAATAATTTCATAGGTCTTTGCAGTATTTCTGTATCTAGCCACTTACATTCTAGAGATAGAGGAAAGCGAAAGAACGAGACAGCGCTTGCTGCATGTACTTGTAACATACATAATACTTTGCATCACATTGTCTGGTCTATTCTTGACAGCTTTTCACCAAGTTGGGTTATTTTTACCTGCACATAGAGCAATAGAGCAAGACATCAGGTCTGCAGCATACCCCAGCCCGGCAGCAGCACAGCCACAGTGCAGTGTTCAAACACAAACATGCCAGGGACATGATGTGGTAAATAGATATCCATACCCAGAGCTAGCAGTGAAAATATCTGTCTTAAATTGTGTTCCTCTACTGACAAACACATGGAAAAGTCAGGATTCCAACATGAAATATGCCCAGGTGAAAGTGTGTGCAAACAACACATAGATTGCCATGTACTTTAATATATATTATCACACAGCAGTCAGGTATGCACCTGACAAATTGAACAGGTTCAAATACAGGTGGGGTTTTTTTTTCAAAGTTGAGGTTTGTAATAATAAAAGGTGAACTGAAAAGCTTTCCAATGTTCTGTTAAAATGTCATAAAACAAGAACTTCTATAGTTGTTACAAATACGTGTGGTAATAGTTCTGTGGGTTATAGTTTTATTTTGGGTACATGTATATGAGAAGTCAAAACTTATACCACCAGAAAACGAGAGCCAGAACTTTTATAATGTCATCGCTTGCCTTGTTTTTGGAACGTCATGACGTTATAGTGGTCCTCGCTTATTCATCCGATGTAGCATGACGTCACATTTAAATAAAACTTGAATGAAGGAGACTGCTATAACGTCATAACGTTCTACAAACCAAGAGAGACAAGCGATTTAAGTTTTCAAGATGGATTTATAACAGGACAGGATATGAAATAGACAAACAAATTCTAGTTGCCCATCGGCAAGCACGGGCAACCAACACATCCAAATTCATTGCAATTTGGACAGAATTTGGTTGCCCAAAGGAAATTTAGGTTGCCCCGGGCAACCGGGCTATTTCGCAGCCTGCAGGATAACTTAAATATTGTTATTAGTACAATTTTGCAAAATATATTTGCCCCAAAAACGTATAAAAGTTATGTCACATAAGACAAGATGTATATAAGCAACATTTTAGATAAAATTAAAAGCTTTGCAGTTCACCTTTAATGTACCAGGCTTATTCGTTGGATGTGAGCTACATGTATCAGTCACATTCACCAGGAGTGGGACTCAATTGACAAAATTAGCTCTTGAGCTCAGAACCTTCACCAGCCATGTCACGTTTGAGATTCAGATGCATGTGTGGTGTAAATTTGAAAATTTACTCCCCATTTTATGGACATAGATTAGTAATCAATCTCAACAGCGAGTCATGCCTTCGTGATTGCGAGATCTCCACTCTCGTGTCACTATTTTGACAGCGAGGTTCCTAATATTACATAATCGCTCGATGGATCTTTTTCTATCCACTGTTAACTTCACCAACAGCCAACAGACATGTCAAAATTTCAAACAAGTATGGCACTTCACTGTGACTTCATACAAGTGTATTCACATTAACAATAGGCAATCTGTCCCCTTATATACTCATGGAAATATAGAGTGTTTTTATGACAAAATTAACTAACTGACTGTGCTAATTCAGCTGGGGTGAATTTGGAAGGGGTTTTTTTAGGGTTTTTTTTTAGCTATTTAAATACGTAGAACTTTTATTTGTCATCGAAAATCTAGTGAAGATGTTAAATGAGGCAAAGCATATATATGCAATTTTTGTCCATATCAGAGTATTACTAATTGTGCTAATTACTACAATTTTTTTTTTACGAATTCACCTTGCTGGGCGGGTGGGGAAATTCAAACAATTTGAGCGAAATTTGACTTTTTGGAGTTTTTTCCCTGTAGACTACATGTACATGTAATTAGTGAATGATACTTTATTAAAAGCCCGGACAATATTCCCTGGACAACAACTCATCGTGATACCCTGAATAACAATTCTCTACATTTACCAAATAATTTTACGTTGAAGTAAAGGACTCAATCATCACTTATTGCCTATAGATATGATATGTACATTTGCCTGCCATTAGTCTTCTGATATTGTGAATTTAACCAAATTGGCAAAGGGGTCGAAATTACAGTAATTTTCATAATACATGTATAGTGGGTTAGTGAGCGAGCAGGATTTAACGTCGTTTTCAACATTTTTTCAGTCATATCACGACGGTGCCTACATGTGCCAGAACACGAGAGTGTCCACAGTTCCTATTATCCTGGACACTGATCAGCCCAGCCAGTACAGCCCCCAGTCACCCATCCAAGTAATGACCAAGTATGGAACACTTCATGTCACATATTCTCAACGACTATGTATCAGCATATAGAAAGAGATATAGTTGTGAGCATTTGCTCATTCGCCTAGTGGAGGACTGGAAGCAGGCAATTGACGAGTCAAAGTGCTCCTGATGGACCTATCCAAAGCCTTTGACTGTATTCCCCATACTCTGCTTGCAGCAAAATTGGAAGCATATGGTTTCCAAGATCAAGCAGTAAAAATGCTTGTTTCTTACCTTAAAAATAGGAAGCAAAGGGTAAAGCTAGGATCTGTTACTAGTACTTGGAGAGATCTAATTAAAGGGGTCCCTCAGGGGTCCGTACTGGGACCAACTATTTTTAACTTATTTATAAATGATTTATTTTACTTCATAACCGAAGGTAAACTTTTTAACTTTGCAGACGATAATACCATTTTAGCCATAGGCCAAAACGCAAATGAAGTCAAACGGATTTTAAAGTTGGAAACAGACATGGCCGTAGAATGGTTTCGTAACAACAAAATGGAGGCAAATCCAGATAAATTTCAATGCATGATAAGTGGTCAAGACGATGACGATGTAGTCTTAAATGTAGGAGATGTAAACATTACAAACGAAAAATCGGTCAATCTGCTGGGGGTTTGTCTAGACAGAAATTTATCTTTTAATGAACACATCAAACGAATCTGCAGTAAAGGCTAAGCTGGACGGCAATTGAATGTTCTAGCTCGTTTGTCAAAATATTTGGACCAAAAAACCAAACACATGATTTATAAATCTTTTATTCTTAGTAATTTGAACTATTGCTTGACTGTGTGGCACACATGTTCCACCGTTAACACACGCAAAATAGAGAAAATTCAGAAAAGGGCGTTAGCCTTTGTCTACGACGACTTCAAATCTTCCCATGTCGATCTCTTAGCCAGGGCAGGGGAGACTACTTTGGAAATGGGACGATTAAGGAAAATTGCCAGAGAGTTTCAAGGCTCTAAATAATCTTTCTCCGCCATATGTGGGCGAGTTATTAACCAGACGCATCAATTCCTACAATCTGAGGAATAGTAATACCCTCAACATTTCCAGAGTTAATGAAACTAACCACGGCCTGAAAAGCTTGACGTACCTGATTCCGAAAATATGGAATTCATTGCCCAGTGATGCCAGACAGGCAAATGACTTAAGGACATTCAGAAAACTTATCAAGCAATGGAAAGGTTTTGACACATGTAAATGTGCCGTGTGTAAACACTTTTAAGTTGCATCTGATAAAAAAATATATATTTATATATATTCCCAAGATCTGGCAGCAAATAAACATTTTTTACTATCTGTGATAATTCATTCGAAATTTTTATAAATATCGAGTGCTGTGAAATTCTTAGTATTGTATATAATACCATTTCATGTGATATGTATGTTTTAATTCAATATGTATATTTTTATGATTTGTTTTAATTGTTACATGTCGGTGAAAAGTAGCTATTATAGCTCATGTTCACTGTATTATACAAAACCGACAATAAATAAATTTTAATTGATTGATTTGATTGATTGATTGATTGATTGACCGAGCTCAACGTTGCTCAACTTCGGTGATCTGATGAGAACCGGTGTGCCCAACGTGATACGCCATACTAATAATACATGTACATTTAACAGTGTGGCTTAACAGGCTCAGAGCATACGACTAAATGTAGTATATTCATAGATTGACATTTTTTGGAAATACTTATTGGAACAAACGTCAAATTAATTTCAATTTATGTTCGCAGATATGGCACTGCAACAATTAGCTTCCCCAAAATTCAGCATTGCTGTCTTGGAGAATTCAGCGAGTCCTGAACATTTCAGCTCAAAATCAATGGATAGATTCTTCCCTCTGATTTTTCGGTACATAGGAAACTTGTCTCTAGGAAAATTTTTGAGATAAGAGATTTATAAATCTCTGTGCCCGTGTCTTCCACTTTTGAAAAATGTATATCACAAGTTTTTCCACAATGAACAACCCAGAACTAGAGAGATATCTCAAGAATAAATATGTTTCTTACGACTTGATGGTACCGATATACATGAAATCTGGTGACATTACACATACCTGAACTGGGGTTGTAAGCCTGAATCAAGATTTTCAACGATTTCCTTATGTTCGGCCATGGGTGCACTCCACACTAGGCCACGGTTTCGCACAAATGGCCCCTCCCTAATTTCATAATAAGGAAGGTCGCCTGTTTTTGACAGCATGGTAATTCTTCTTCCCTTTCTACTAGCTGATATCTATAGTATCACCCTGCTGGACGTAACCATTTCTTCAAGCGAGGATATAACAATTGCTTGCTTATCGCATCTACGCGCCTCTACAGAGTTAATCGTTTCCGGAATTGAATATCTGGCAGGACAAAATCCTCAAATTTTACAAAAAACGCGTAGGTCGACCCCCTGTTTTTTTCCGCTTTTTAAAATGCCCGTTGGACGGAGAAACTTTCAGAAGTCTAACAAGAAAATCATTTCGTTTGTTTTCTCTGGACGGTGGCACATTTTCGTACATTTTATGGAGTTTTCCAGAAAAGTTGAAGAAGGTTTAAGGAGGATTGCACGTCTTTCCTTTTCAATTTGAATAGCTCACTTGTCTCCTGGAATAATGGCATGGGTGTGCCCATTCAGAAAATATATACTTTCACAGGAGTTTTGTTAAAGATTTTACATATATTTAAGGCCGAAGACCCGAACCCATGTCTATTTTAACCGCACATCATTTAGGTGTGGAATGCACCCCATGCTAATTAAATCATTTGACTTCTATTTTGGTACTCAACAAATCATCTCCCTCCAATGTACATGTACACTGTATCCACTAACTAACATGAATTGCAGGCAAGCACCTAAAAGGTGCGTGGACCCCTCAGCCTGTTTTTTTTTAGTCAAGTAGGATCAGGGCTGCATCTAGAGCCAATTTAGTTTCAGAAAACATATGGGCACCCAAAACTCAAATGAAACAAAAAACGAAAGTGTTGTTGTTGTTCAATTTGAAAGGATTTCTGAAGGAAATACTCCTAGAAAAAGCTTCTGGGAGCCTCAATATCGATCCGATTGCATAGCTGGGTATTGAATTTCATGTTAATAAACCTCTGTTTTGTGATTGATCACAGGCTCTTTGTGCCGAAATCACTTTAAAAAATTGTACCCTCAATAATGAATTACGAAAAGGAACTGGGAGTTTGGGATCGGAACCTGCAAAAAATCCCTGGATACCGTATATAACAGACTTCGGTTTCACGTGAGTGGTGTGCTGGGATTACAGCATGCAAGGAAGTGTAGCTTTATCAGTGGCAATTTATGCATTGCACAAGTGTGATAACAAGTAAACACACTTATTGACACAGGCCCACCCTTATCATTATTTTGGGGGGGGGGGGCATAAGCTCCAGGTATGCAAACTGATTCAAAATTGCACACAGTCAGGCTAAAAATGGGCTCTCCTGATCACTCGTTTTACATAATTTCCAAGGTACAGTAACATGTTTGGTGACAAAAATTGAAGCATTATGTTGTACCAGTTAAATGTGTGGACACAAATATGGTTCATGCAAAAGTTTTAGAATAAATCATATGATGTAGAATAGAATGATTTAATAGCAAAATTAAAGAAAAATGTTGTCCTTCATTCAATGAGAATCATGAATGGACCAGGCTTTCTTGTATCAGGGAACCTTCAAAATTCACAATGAAACATGCAACCAAGGGTTCCTGATGGGCATAGATAACAGTGCAAAAAGCTAAGCCATCAATAAATAATAAAAAGTTAAAAAAAATTAAAAATCATGAAATCATCATAGCCATCTGAAAATCTAATCATTTCATCAGTTAACATTCAGGAAGCTCTCACCAAAGTTTTGTCAGGCCTGACTTGATAGATCTGCAGATATTCAGCGGACAAGAACATGTTGATGGGCATAGATAAAATTGCAAAAGCTGAGCCATCAATAAATAATAAAAAAAAAAATTAAAAATCATGAAATCACCATAGCCATCTGAAAATCTAATCATTTCATCAGTCAACATTCAGGAAGCTCTCACCAAAGTTTGGTCAGGCCCGACTTCATAGATCTGCAGATGTTCAGCGGACAAGAAAATGTTGACGGACGGACGGACGGTACGACGGACAGACGGACGGACGGACGTACATGGCAACGACAAGACCCCACAGCCCTATGGGCTGAGGGGTAAAAATGGCAACTTTCACAGATTTCCTGGATTTTGGGCCACAAGGACGTACCTTACAAAAAATTTGTTCATTTTCAATGAATTTGGTAGTTTTGGACCACTGTGACATTGACTTCAATTTGGTTTGCGGCACATTGTCTCCCCTAGTGTATCCATTCAAAAAAACATTGTGACTGTAGATAGATAACTATCACAGAATTTGACGGGACACGAATGGATGGACAACAATCGCCATCACATAATACGTCTGCTTTTGGTGGGCATACACATGTATAAAATGTTAATTAAATTTTACTGTTCCTTTGGAAAGAAGATATGTCTAGTTACTATAATTACATTTAGCTAAATGTTGTGACATTTTACTTTATATCAGTATAATTAATATATGAGAAAAATACATATTTATGTAGGCCTAAATGTACTTTAAGCAAATATTGGAGTACTCACATGACATAAACATGTTGGATAGACATGTATCAAAATATAATAGATAGATCTGGAGGAGTCAGCAATTGCATCTACACGAAGTTAAATAGTCTCAAATCAAAACTTTCGGAGTCCACAGAAACTGATGTAAAACACCTGGAGCCGTGTTTCTGATCCAATGGTATATTCCAGAAGCCAGGCCGAGCTTGAATGAATTCCATACATCTATACAGGGGTATTCAAGTTTACCGGAGCTTTCACATTTGGGTTCAGCTCCATCGACTCCCTGTAGTTTAAGTGACTGGTACAGCCTGTAATCCGGCTATAGCTTTTCCAGTTTGAAAAACACAATGGGCAGTGACCCACAATAGCATATGACATCACTGCTAGCCGTTTGCTAAACTTGTAAGAGGTGGACTGAATTCCAGAGTGAAAGGGCTTTTTTGTCCGTCACTGAATGTTTGTCAATAGCAATCATTCAAGCTGTCAATTAAGGTGCGAGCAGAAAGCCGTGACCCATGTGGGCGGAGCTCTGGGAATTCAGTACCATGCGGTCTACCTGGAATCCGGAAATATTCCTGAAAGAGGTACATGTATATGTGTCTAATTACAGTTTTATGGCTCTGAGCAAATTGAAATCAGTGCAACTGTCAATCAGGTGAAAACAAACATCTATATATTCACCTACACATGTATGCATTGTACATGTACATGTATACTGTGTTCAACTTCTGTCCTGGAATGTCTGTCATGGGTTGGTTACCTGTATGGCAGGGGACA
The DNA here is from genome assembly GCA_036873755.1 of Hanleya hanleyi. Classification (NCBI taxonomy): domain Eukaryota; kingdom Metazoa; phylum Mollusca; class Polyplacophora; order Lepidopleurida; family Hanleyidae; genus Hanleya; species Hanleya hanleyi. The sequence goes on along the minus strand of JAVTVY010026763.1, from coordinate 56,653 downwards.
CGCCTTAAAAAGGAACATGTTTACCTTTTCCAGTTTATTCACTAAAGCTGTGTAAAGACTTATTTATGGGATTGATCAAAGAAAGAATAATGTTCCGATAATAGAGTAACTTCCAGGACCACGCGCCACCAGTCATCATCCATACAGGCTTGACAGGCAGCTATACACCATATGTCACCAGGTGTGCATACGTACCCTGAACTAACCCGTCAGCTGGCAAGGGGGAGAAACCGCCTTTCAGTAATAACTTCCGATGTTTGGTTTTCTCCTTGAAAGTCACAATCCTCTATTAACTTAAAGACAAATTAATACCCACCACCTTCTAACAGCAGATGCTCAGTGAGGGCATACATATTTATGTAATTCACACCTGTCATGCAATTATTAAAGGATAATGTTGGCATATTTGTTTGTTGTTTTCTTTTTTCATTTTTTGTGAAGATAATTAGTTTTGAAGACAGAACTACATTATATTCTACAAAGACATAAATGCACCATAAATATTTTCAGAACATAATTTAAAGCACGCTAAAATCTGTTTATGCTGTATTGTAACAGTAGAGCTCAGTATTGCCCAATAAACACGATCAATTGACATTAAAAATTTGCCAGTTTAATTTGTCGATTAAAATGCAGGATATGTTGCACCATTGTTCTCCGGACGAGCTGAGGCGAAATCTCATACTCTCACATACAGGACACCAAACACTTCCAAGTGGGTTAGAATATTATTTTTATTACATAGTTATTGATTTATGTTTTAATACCCTGCAAAAGCAAGATGGCGGCCATGCAAAACTGAAAATTTATCAATGATGCATAACTTGTGCATGTGAAAGCTCCTAAAATACTGACTTTCCCTCATGGTCCCCGATGCTGGACAGTGCAACAAATGTCCATTGTTGCAGAAATGTATATGAGTAATTCTCTTTAAACAGCAAAACAAATTGAAAAAATAAATGAATATTGTTGGAGATGAGATAAAAATCATCGTAAGTTCACTCTGACATGATGTGAAACAAGTGGAACAATCATAAACGGCCAGACAATAGTGACAACTCATCAAAATCAATCTACATGGGTAACTCATCAAAAGATGGGGGAAAGAGATTATGTTGCACACAAGAGTACATATACATTGTAAACTCTTTCGCATGGTCAAACAGTCATTTACAATAAACAACAATTTGGAGGTCATTTTGAGAAACATGTACATATCTTTTACATGTGTGATAATTTGTGCAAGCAATGGCTCTCAAATGATAAAAATTTGACTCTGACTTGCTATGTTATTCTGTTGTGCCAATCTGATTAAAACCTGATCTACAAAAACTGCTCCCCATCTTTACTAATGTAAATCTGAGTAATGACCAATCACAGAACTTGTCCATGAATTAGGGATATAAGTTTGAAAATGTCACGGTCAGACCAAAACTGCATGAGGAAACGGGTCGAGTCAAGATATTATGAATAGAGAAATATGTCCGGAATTGATCGATATATCTAAATTCCATCATTGTAAATCGAATATCATCAAGGTTTCTAGAAAATGAGATATTAATCTGATGGATCAATCTAAATATATAAGAGGAGATTTACATATTCCGTAAACCTGTCACCCCTTCGTTGTAAAATGAGATGGGCTAGGCGATCTGCCGAAAGCTGTGATCGAACACGGAAACCAGGGTCTTGGTCTCAGATACACCATTGGCCACCATCTCCATAATTATAACACCTGTTGCACAGTAAAATTGAATGTCTCATGTTAATGCAGATTCAAAGCCAAACTCAATTTGATGCATCACGAGAGATGAGCTGATGCTGGAATTCATGTTCTCATATAACATGACCGTTTCCTATGAGAGAAAGCCATTGTAGAAAAATCGTCTACCATGAGCTGACATCATGCCGTTACGTCACGCACGCACTATTTTCATCGTCTGCTCATTACAATGTTACTGTTTAGTGTCAGTCGACTAGCACTGAGTGAACTTTCACGCTACAGTATATGCCGAATGTAAACATGTGTTTTGAAATCGGCCAAACCGTAGAGTGCAGATACTTATAAAAATCTTGTTCTCTTTTATTCAGCGCTTGTAGCCTGGGTGTGATTCGGCCCATTCATGGACCAAAGTGCCCAATAGTAGTATTGCGCGCTTGACCTGGTTTTGCGCTTACAACATCGTCGGTGGAAAATGGGACGTCAGCCTTTATTTTGGCTTCTCTGATATGTTATATGAGAAAAAAGCTCTCACACTCGTTCATTTCTAGACAACTTTTCCCACACTCGTTTGAGAAAAATGTGCCCTGCACTCGCTAAAGCTCGTGCAGGGCACATATTTCTCAAACTCGTGTGGGAAAAGTCATCTAGAAATGAACTCATGTGAGAACCTATTATTCTCAGGCTATGAAATGTACAACATGATCCCCCTATGTGCTGACTCTGCATCTCATCTTTCGTGGTAGAGACTATGCAAGAGTCTTGTGGTAAATGCAGTTTACATGGTGTACATTTTTGATGAGAAGATGCAATGATTTCATTGATACATATACAATGAGTTTTAGCTGATTGTCTGATGCACCAGGTTCACTTCGACTGGTCTTAACTGTGGATGCATGATATACTTGTCCAATTGTCCAATAGCATTAATTACACGCAAATCTGGTGATGCATTCATATGTATCTATAAAATAATTTTCAAATAATTTACCCCAGAAATTGGGAAGATCAACAGGTACTCGTTAATTACACCTTCATGATCTATGAAGGGAGACATTTCTCTGAAGGGTTCAATGGTGATAAAATGAATGGTTGAAGACCCCAGGGTCACAGTGAGTGCCATTCACCAGCTGTCGTGTGAACTCACTTGGAACTATTCAGCCCAAACTTTCACCTCTGACAATTAGAGGAGGCTGGGCTTGCTTTCAGTCATGACAGTTGACTGCACAAGTTGACACTGCACCAGACTGTTGGGAACAAACTACATGTAAAATCTATCTTTTATTCCTATCAGAATTCAACATGTAAGCATCAATGATACTGATAGTCATAAGTACATGAACATAATAAGGGATTGTGTTCTGCCTTCTGGGGTGAAAGGTTGACATTCCAAGTGGCTGTTACTCTAGCTCTCAGAATAAAGCCAACAGGAAGTGTCTTAATAATTTAGGAAATAAAACATATCAATGTGTTGCAAGATGTTCTCCAAAGATATGGTGTGACATTTCATAAGATTAACAAAATATATATACATGATGAAGTAGCCTGGTTGATCTGGAAGATTTAAAGTCTGGATCAGAATGACAAGGCAGTATTTTAAATTCATCATGTGTATTGATGTGTTACAAAGCATTTTACAATGGTTGCAGATTTATCTCAAGATGAGTGAGTGAGTGAATATGATTTAACGTCGCTTTCAACTATATTTCAGTCATATCACGACATTGGGTCCTATTCCTTTTCACACCCGGGAACCACACGGGTTGGGTCCTATTCCTTTTCACACCCGGGAACCCCACGGGAGGAGGAGCTGAGGCCTATTCTTACCATGACCTGCGGTGTGCACAACGACATCCCAGGTCAACAAAGCATTTTACAATGGTTGCAGGCCATCCTTAAAAATAAGTTTGTTGCGCGTAACCCGACCGACTGTCCAAAAATCCGCCGACTGGAAACTTTTTTCGCCGATTTTCTGACCGGTCATCTTTTTATTTTATTTTGCAATGTCAGAATTATCTCCCCTATCTCCTCTCTCGGGTAAACGTATGTAAAACGTTCAGGATTTCACTCTCCAGTAGTTGTGAGCTTATGTCACTGAAGGCATATTCCATGGCCCAGTCCGTAGGGGAATGCAGTTTTCGTCGACCACGTGTATACGAAGTTCCCCCTTCTGTTTTGTGTTTGGGTTTGATAGAGAGTCGAGAGGACAATAAACACATCGAGAGACAACAGCAACACAGGATGGGAAAAATATTTCAAAACTATTAAAACCTGCCATAAAGAGCTCTGTCTCGAATCGACTTGGAACGTAGACATGTTTACGACTGTCACCACCTCGTGGGTCCGTACACCGACAGATTCTGAGACTGACGATGTTGTTACAACAACAACGATGTTTGGATTTCTACTTTTATCCGAGAAGACTTCAGTGTGCCTAAATGCAGAAAATCTATACTGCTTTGTTGTTTTAACCGAAACTTTATAACCCTCTATGTCGATGAAGCTATGGATATAGTGTCGGTGGCTTCAGCGGTCTTGACAAATTAGACCCGTCAGCTTAATTTTGACGTTCCGAGGCATCAAATACGCTTGTCAGAATTCCACCTCGGACTAAATTCCACGAAAAGACACAGGTTAGAAACTTAGTATTTGCCTCATTGTTGTCAGTAAATTAAATTACGATGTATTTCTAATGTGAATAAAGGAAGTACCAGTATTCAATAAAAGCACACCATAAATTTGCGACGAGGAAGCGCAGTAATGATGTTAATGATTAGTTTGAGGTAATTTTCTCAACTCAACAAATGGTAATGAACAACCTTCTGTATAACACTGAGAGGATTTTTTCTTTCCTGTCACAATTTTGGCAAAAGTGTGTCTGGTAGTGGTATATGTAAATTATTTTTTTTTATTTGACCAGCTAGTCACTAGTCATTGTCAAGAATGTGTTCAAGGATGTCGATGTCTTCTAAGAAATAAAACAGTTACACAAGCCTGAATTTAAGAATATCTTGCTTTATACCTTGAAGATAACTAGTTTTCTATACTGAAATAATTTTGCTGCCAGACAAAAAGTATATTTCAAATGACCTGCTTCGTATCTGAACAAAATCACACTAACCTCTTCCACCCTCCCCAAAAGGAAAACCTGATCTAAAAAAAAAAAAAAAAAAAAAAAAAAATTACCTACCTACCGACCCAACTTCCTGAGGTAGGGTCGGGTTACAGCCAACAAACATATTTTTAAGGATGGCCTTATCATGGGCAATGAACACATATAGAGAGGAGCGGGCTTCGCTGTTATGATGAATGCTCCAATTATGAAATCTTCCTTTTAAAATTCAATCACCATATAAACATTCAATCACCCTATTAATCACCCCATTAACAATCACAGTATTAACATTCAATCACCTTATTACCATTCAATCTCCCTATAAACATTCAATCACCCTATTAATCACCCCATTAACAATCACAGTATTAACATTCAATCATCTTATTGACATTCAATCACCGTATTGCCATTTAATCACCCTGTTAACATTTAATCACCCTATTACCATTCAATCACCGTATTACCATTCAATCACTGTATTAACATTAAATCGCCATATTACCAGTCAATGACCGTATTGAAATTCAATTACCATATTACCATTCAATGATCCGTATTACTATTCAATCACCCTATTAACATTCAATCACCCTATTGACATTCAATCATCCTATTAACATTCAATTACTCTATAACATTCAATCACTCAATTAACATTCAATCACCTTATTGACATTTAATCACCGTATTGACATTCAATCACCCTTTTGACATTCAATCACCCTATTGACCTTCAATTACCTTATTGACATTCAATCACCCTATTAACATTCAATCACCCTATTGACCTTCAATCACCCTATTGACCTTCAATCACCCTATTGACATTCAATCACCCTATTAACATTCAATCAAATTATATGTTTATAGAGGAGTTTTCCCATACTGGCCATAGAAATGTATGCATTTTTATAGGAATTTTCAGGTTTTTTGGAGACAATTATTAACTTAACTGGTATTGTTATCGGAATTACTCTTACCACATACCAGTTGTTTTAGGTGCAGATGAAGGTCTGAAGCACAAGACTACGACATGTACTTGCAGAAATGCTGGGCGCTAGAGCAGAGACTTGGGAAGGTGTAAGAAGTCTGCATGACAGTCTTTCTGCACAGTTTAAAGGTGAACTGAAAAGCTTTCCAATGTTCTGTTAAAATGTCAAAACAAGATCTTCTATAGTTGTTACAATTATATGTGGTAATAGTTCTGTGGGTTATTGTTTTATTTTGGGTATATGAGAAGTCAAAACTTATACCGAGAGCCAGAACTTTTAAAAACGTCATCGCTTGCCTCCCGTTGTTTTTGGAACGTCATGACGTTATAGTGGTCCTCGTCCATTCATCCGACGTAGCATGACGTCACATTTGAATAAAACTTGAATGAAGGGGACCACTATAACGTCATAACGTTCTACAAACCAAGAGAGACAAGCGATGCAAGTTTTCAAGACGGATTTATAACGGGATAACTTAAATATTGTTATTAGTACAATTTTGCAAACTATGTTTGCCCCAAAAACGTATAAAAGTTATGTCACATAAGACAAGATGTATATAAGCAACAATTTAGATAAAATTAAAAGCTTTGCAGTTCACCTTTAACCTTCATTGAGAAACTTGGTAATAATGAGTGAGTGAATATATGGTTTAACGTCGCTTTCAACATTATTTCAGTCATATCACGATGTTTGGTTCCTATTTCTTTTCACACCCAGAAACCACACGGGTAGGGTGCTATTCCTTTTAAACACCCGGAACTGAGTGATCATTTCTACACTGAACTGGAGCATCATCAAAATTCTAGTTGACTATCAAAAATATATGTTTTTATAGGAGGGTTCATCAATTTATACTAAAATATAGGAGGGTTGCAAAAATATAGGAGCCCTAAATTCAGTGAAACACTTGCAGAATCGTTCTGAGTTTCATTCTAAATGAAAGTATATGGATTGTAGACATAGAATACATAAAATGTTTGCAATATACAAAAAACTTTTCAAAATAATTTGAAAAGAAAATATCGAATTGCTGTGTTGTAGGACAGACAAAAATCTCACTTTTCTTGGAGACCAAATTGCAATGCCATAGAATATATTATATCTGTATTGTTTTCAGCATTGACATGTTCCAAAATATTGATATGGGGTGGAATTGTGATTTAAAGATGAACTGCAATCATTGTAGTGTACAACGAAGCCAAATGGTGAAAATACAATATCTTGATCAATTTCCAAGGTTGTCCGTCCACATCTGTAATGTTAGCACCTCTATGGAATTTGGTCATCTATATCATACAATACTATCATCTCATACTTTTAATGAATTTGGTACAGAAAACGCTTATGTGTGGCTGATTCGGCACATAAAATCAACTATAATATTTAAAAAGTAAATAAAAAATAAGGTTTTCAAAAACTGCTAACGTGACTGCTAATAGAATGTCCGTCCACAATTAAAGTCACGTTAGCAACAACATTGTTCAAGCTATACTCTATTCTATCACAGTTAGTCAACATTTCATTGTAAGTCTGTATTTCCTACACAGCACTTCCATTAACAATGTAATTGAAAAGTCATGTTAAGTGCAATTGAATGTGTTTGTGTCCGTCCACTTATGTAATGTTAGCAACAGAGTAACGTTAGCAATACAACTAAGTAGGATTTACGTAAATTTTGTTGCAAATACAGGTCTTTCTTATGTTTGCTTGGCAGAACTGACAAAGTGAGCAGAGTTGGTTGATAATAGAAGTCTGCAGTATTTATTTTTGCAGCTAAATCATCAGTTTATAAGGTGTCTGTCTGAATGTAACATTAGCACTGCCATGTTTATTGCTAATGTGACACATGTCCGTCCACATGTGTCACGTTAGCAATGACTGACACATGGTAAAAATATTGCATTGGCGTTATCAATTTGCCTGATAGTTCATGTACATGTAGATAACAGAGCTTAGAAACCATATGCATATATCTGATGTTCATCATGGTAAATTCTGGGATTTTGTGAAAATTCCCCGAAATAGGCATGTCCGTCTGTCCACAAAGTCCGTCCAAATGTAATGTTAGCAACAGTAATATTCAATTTTTGTTAACCTGCAGGTTGGTTAACAGGCATTCCACATGCTCAAAAGAAATTTCCTCCTGATTTCTTTCTGAAATCATCTAGTTTGCGGCAAGCATCTTTTCCATAGCAAAAAAAGAAATGTTTCTGACGATGTAATGTTGCTAACGTTACTGTTTGTCCGTCCATAGCATCATGTTAGCAACCACGTTAAATCAAACTTTTACTCAGAAAAACTATACGCCATCTGCATGAAATGCTTTGAATAGTTTCAAAAAGCATTGTGGAAGCTAAGAATTAATTTTCAGTTGTGTGTGGTCAGAATATCAATTACACAGAAAACCTTTGGCAAACCTTGTGTCCGTCCTATACCCGTTCTTTGCATTTGCTGGGTACTTTTTGCATCGAAAACTAGCTTTTCTGCTATTCCGGATGATCATGGACTGCTGGAGTGTTCATTCAATTATACTACATTGCATAAGAGAAACATTTTGCTCCTGCTTCGAGTCAGAGCAGCAGAACACAGCCCTCCTGCAGTGATCTGCAGAGAAACTATCAGATGGAAGGGGGGCAACAAAATCTATTCTAGATTTTCTCACAACCGACCAATTATCTCAAAACTTTCACAAAATCAGACTTAAACCATCATTGTCAAGGTAACACATGCAAAACATAAAATAGTCAGTGTTTATTTTTCAGTGTTGAGGGCCACGTTTTGGCCCCCATTATACTGAAATCTGTCATATGTCTGCTGGGAGGCCTGACATTCAAGGGAAATTACTCTTCTGCGTTCAAGTTTCTGTCTAAAGTCATAGCTTATAACAAAGCTTTTTTTTTGATGAAAACAGTAATCAACGCCGTCTTCTGGCCGAGATTAAGAGGATCCTATATGTCATGTATTGGTGCCCAAATTATATCAACATCATTCATAAACAGAGGGGAGTGAGCTCGGCATATCACAGTTAATAAACAGGATAACGCATGCTCTTTCAAATAGATAAGCATCTACCTTGTTGATTTTTCTATAGGATATACATCATGTACTGGATGTATTTCCAGGTCTCGCATATGTAAAGCTATCGATGAAGCCTGTATGTACATGTAACAGCAGGCTCGCAAGACTGATGAAGCCCAAATTTCAAATTACGGAAAATATATTGACACATGATACAGTATTATGAAAAATCTTGTTCCCAGCTCTTTGGAAGCTCTAGATCAACATTATACATGCATATCATAATAGTAATTACTATTAACAGATTTACCCAAATTATGGAAACCCATTGGTACTCAAATTAGAGACCTGTACATGGTCCTGAATATGCACATGTAATAGCTGGCCCCAACTCCTCGAGAACAGGCAATTAAATCTGTTTTCCAGTTCTGATAAATACATTATTAGATAATTATACATGTGGGTGACTGTGTATAACATGTCTGAAACATTCGCCATCACATACATGTATGTATTTTGTAGAATGTATCATTTTGAAAGAAATGAACAAAAATCATGCCAAGTTAAAGCCATTGTGTACAGGCATATATATATATACCTGTCAAATTATGTCTGATACAAATTAATCAAACTACATGTACATACTCGAGAGGCTGACCACCTACAAATACATAGAACACCACAGATACATTTACATACGTAAAAAGTCACAAAGCCCAAATAATAAATCTAAAATGAGCCACAAATTAATCCTGACTCATCCATAGTACACTGCCCATCAAAGTCAAACCAATCTGAATTGTCATATGACCAGACCTCATCTTATTTGTGAATCTGATCACAGGACATTTTGTCATGGAAACAAGAAAAGAAACAAAGAGAAAATCAAGCCAGCAAACATCATGCTCAATGACACACACACAATTGAAATACAAGCAACTCTGAACATAAATATACTGAACTCACACAAACAACCACAGAAAATTCTACACATTAGAACTTACAGTATGAATGTACATTTTGCACGGGGGTGCACTCTGTTGATGAAAATAAACATATCCAGTAAATGCTTTATTATACATACATGTAACACTGTCACAACATTTGTCATCATCAGGGAGGTTGATATACAGTTAACCTTACCAGTCAACTGGTATCTCCGCTCTTGTCCTGCCTGTCACACACATTCAACACTGATACCAGCCATGCCAGCCAGACCACATGCACTTGTGATTCTTTAAAATAATTCCGATTTTCAAAGTTGCGGCCTGTGAGTTATCTTGGAGAGATTTCAATTAACTTAACCCGAGTACATGTGGGGTCGAATTTATCATGTGTGACGCATTTCAATTTGAATAAAAAACATACATAGAATTCAATTATTATTTTGATCCGGTATATCATCATATCATGCTTGGCCTACATGTATTCACCAGTTGTGCCACCAAATGTATGTAGACTACCCTGTCAGAGGTTCCTGTAAATAAACAACCGCTAGTGCACAGAATCTACATCCTGTTATGGCATGTGCAGGTAAACAAATTGTTGTGTAAGTCAGGTTTTTAGCTAGCTATGAGTCCCAGTGTCTTCGAGACTCCATCTCCCTAAATTTATGAAATTTAATAGTGGAGACAGGAATGAGAGTCTTTGTTTTCAACAAAACCAAGAAAAATATGGAATTGAAAATCAGGCGTTGTAAAATCGGTCATACCCGATTAACTCAAGAACATTTTAACCAAAAAAAAAAAAGAACCAGCCCCAAGGTGTATTACATGCCATTTAGATCTCAGAGTAAAACATATACTGTTTGACTGTAAAGATGTTAAGATTTTAAGAGATTCTTTTTATCAAGCAGCTACTTTTAGTAGATCTTTTTAGTCGGGTAAAAGAAGACTGTATTTTAGGTTATTTGAGAAAAACCCAGTTTGTTGTATTTAGTTTTAAATGTACATGTACATGTATACATGTACATGGTTTTGGTGTGTTATATTGATCACTTCTGGATTGCTGGGTTATTAACTTGTTTTTGTCGGAATACTTGATCGTCACAATATAGCTGAAATATTGCTGAACGCGACATTAAACCTTAATTCTCTCTCATCTCTCTCTCCATCTTAAAAATCTAGCTAAAAGCACATGTACACATGTGGATAATGTACAGTGCAAGTTTTAGGACAAGGAGGCCAGGGTGGAACAAAACATTTGAAGCCTAACCAATTTCTTATTTCCTCAGTCTTCATTGAATGAATAACATCAATTCCTTACAGCTCTAATGCCAGAATACTGGAAACCCAGGGCATTCAGCATGTTTATCGTTTCCTGCATTCAAAAAAATCTATGGCTCTAATTGAGAATTAACCCTCACTCCCCAGCCACCACCACTCCCATTGGCTTCGCAAAAGCACTACATACAAAAATTTGACTCGTTTAACCCCCTTTCTAGTCTCAGGGGTCTGGTAAAGGATACATGTACCACCACAGATATTTTTAACCCTTTCGCCGATTATTCCTGGTATACCGATTGTGCGTACCCATACGATCATTCTCGGTACAACGGGATAGCTTTAGACCTATTCGACATCAAGATGGGTACAGCACTTTTATTATTTTGCATTCGTTTTAACGGAAACCTATCAAACACTGCACACTTTTGGAAAGGCCAAACCTTGATCAATTTGATTATTGAAATTGTGTCTTTGTTTGCAAAGGAAATAATGCAAAATTAGATGTTGAACGAAAAATATCGGAGGGAAAAATGCATTTTTCGCCACAATCCGGAATTGTTGGCAGCAAGCTGCAGAAATGAAAAAAATCATCGAAAATCTCATCCTACCTCCTGTATTTTTGAACCTACATGACTGGTAAAGCGTGGCAAATATTCCCCAAATGATTAGAATTGCCAATGACGATCGGCAAAGTTTATTTCCATGTTTTTATGAGGCTTGATCCACAAAATTTGTCAAATAACTTTCCATTTTCGTCCAAGCGGGTTTTTCCCCGCGTGCTAATGAGCCAATCGGTATGTGTAATTTTGCCCACGTGACCTATATCGGCCAACAGCTAGAAGACAAGCATAGACAGTGGCTGAAAGGACGGAATTACATCGTTTTAATCAAATCATATCCTTCATTTATGTTTGTCATCTGTCCTGGGTAATGTCATATATAGAAAGGGGAAAGGTCACTCTTTCCAATGAGAGGTCAAACATTGAAAACGGTTGAGTGAAACCCGAGATAAACACAGTCAAATGTGGTGGAAAAACGATTTCTCCACTGAATTTTGACGTTTTCAGGCCAAGAAAGCGGGGGAAAGCACATTCTCTTGCAATTAAACCTAATTTTATATGCTATTTTATTGATTTTGCTATAAAACTGAAACAAACGCTGAAGTATGCATTGTAGAGATAGGGTTTCTATGTTTCCCTACAAATCTCATACACAAACACAATTTCTAGCATTCCAAAGACACTATGTACAAATTTTAAGTTCTCAGGGAATTGATCGTCAGCAGGTCACTTTTGTCAGGGGGAATAATCGGTGAAAGGTTAAATGATGACAGGAACTTGCACAAGTTACAGAATGTAGATATCCCATTTCATATTCCAATGGATTTTGAATGTCTCTTTATTTTTTTTTCTTGGTTTTCAATTGCTCTCCCCGACCCAATAGACAAAATATTTTACCGTCCAACTAAAAATGTTTCTGACCCCCAATGAGCATTTTTTGATATAAGTTTCATGTTCCACCCTTAACGATCCCACAACTATCCTTTCACAACATTTCTGAACATTTTTACCAAAACTACAGGCTTATGTTCCTGCCATGTACATGTAAGTTTAAGTTCTCAGGTCTATGTTTCGCCAATTCTGCATTGGGATCCACTGGTTAAATTAGCATACATGTATTAGGAGGAGAGTGACTCCAAAAATATTAGCAAAAAGCATTCTTTAGATCTATACTTCGAGATATATTTATTCATGTCAATATCAGGAATGGTAAGTTTACAGCAGGTTCCATTGGTATAGTTTTACAGAGCAATTCAATGATAATCAACTGGTCAGACATACATGTAATAAATGTGACCATACAAAAGAATGGGAAGCTATAATCTAATATTCTCAACACAGGTTTATGGCTTTCCAACCAAACTGAACAACTCCTGCCCAAAACGGGCATTTCGTTTACCCTTAACTTTTTGCACTTTCTAGTCACTATAGGTATTCTGGCATAATTTGAGAGAAATCATTGATTTTGAATTGGGACTAAGTAGCAAAGTCGAGAGGAAGAAGAGAATATGCGTTGAAAACTGTACACCAACTATAGCTGTTACAGCCAAAAAATTGTGTCGCAAGTGAATACAAGTTTAGAACTGAGGGCGAAGTAAGATTGTATGCCTTAATACATTTAATGTACATGTGTTACTGTCCCCATATTGATTGTTTTTGAAGAGTAACTGAATGTACGGTACTTTAAAACATACATTGGTCAAGTAGTGAAATAAAAAATAAAACGTTCCGTGCATGTATACCAAAGAAAACACATCTCACCTCTACCGACAGAAGAGAGAGAAGACAATCGTAAAATCACAGCTGATATTGAACCTGTCCATCATACAAGTGTCACAGATTCAAAATATGCTCTAAGAGTATAGAAGGATGCAGTTACTGGGCGAGATGAATCTCAGTATTTTCAAAAGATAGGAGTAGCTTCATCATGTCCAGGGCTGTCGGAATGAGAACACAGGAAGGAAGCAATTTTAAGATTGCTCAATTGTATGCCCCCCCTTCCACTTTAATCCGACACTGCCCCGCCATTGTTCTGTTCTTTATTGGTTGGTGGAGGCCTAATTTGGATAATTATAAAAATTCTGTTTCAGTCACTTTTTTGCCATGTCTCACATAATACATATTCCAATCCAAATATCAAGCAACAAGTGATAATACGATACTTCGATGCAAGATGGTCGCCAGGGCTTTCGCCAAATCCGAAAATGTGACCTGGTTATGAGACCTACATTCCTTGGGAGTATATTGTGGTGAAATTATGAAGCGATCAGTGAATTTTGTACCCAATTCACTGTTTTTGGGGCAATTTCATACTTCAGGACCTATGTTGTCTGCTTTGGAATGTAGAATAACATATAATATAGCCATTTTCCTGGTTCAAATCAGTTATGGACTGAGATCCAGCTTGGACAAATAAATATATCCCATTCACTTAGGTTTAAACAAAGGGCCACTCTTGAAAATATAACCGAAAACAGAGAAACTTCACGCTACACACCTATGGGTCACTGACCACATATCATGCGTATTTCATACTTGTTCATACAATATTAACCGAGATCCAGCCCTACAAATCCCAATTCACAAAGATTTGAAGAAAAAAGGGCCATAACTCTTGAAAATATAGGCGAAATGTGGAGAAACTTCACGCTGCACAACTACAGGGCACTGATCACATATCCTGCAAATTTCATAATTGTTCATACAATATTCACCGAGATCCAGCCCGGACAAGTTCCAATTCACAAAGATTTGAAGAAAAAAGGGCCATAACTCTTGAAAATATATGCGAAACGCGGAGAAACTTCACGCTGCACAACTACAGGGCACTGATCACATATCCTGCAAATTTCATAATTGTTCATACAATATTCACCGAGATCCAGCCCGGACAAGTTCCAATTCACAAAGATTTGAAGAAAAAAGGGCCATAACTCTTGAAAATATATGCGAAACGCGGAGAAAATTCACGCTGCACAACTACAGGGCACTGACCACACATCCTGCAAATTTCATAATTGTCCATACAATATTAACCGAGATCCAGCCCGGACAAGTCCCAATTCACGGAGAATTCAGGAACAAAGGGCCATAACTCTTGAAAATATAAGCGAAACGTGGAGAAACTTTACGCTGCACAACTGTGGATCATTGACCACATATCATGCAAATTTCATACTTGTCCATACAATATTAACCAAGATCCAGCCCGGACAAGTCCCATTCACAGAGATTTCAGAAAAAGGGCCATAACTCTTGAAAATTATACCGGAACTCGGAAAAAACTCCACGCTGCACAACTACGAGCCACTGGCCACATTCCATGCAAGTTTCGATCCTGTCCATCAAATATTAACCGAGATATTGCCCGGACAAGAAATTCGGACGGACAGACGGACGGACGGACAGACGGACGGACAAAGCGATCGCTATATGCCCCCCCTCTAGTTAGAGGGGGGGGGGCATAACCAGGTGTGGCTCCAGGACTGAGGACAAGGTGTGGCTCCAGGGCCAGTGGAGTGGAGAACCAGATGTGCCCAATGACCAGTGAAGTGAGGACCAGATGTGGCTGCAGGGCCAGTGGAGTGAGGACCAGATGTAGCTGCAGGCCCAGTGGAGTGAGGACCAGCTGTGGCTACAGGGCCAGGACCAGGTGTGACTCTACGGCCAGTGAAGTTAGGACCAGGTGTAGCTCCAGGGTCAGTGGTGTGAGGACCAGGTGTCGATCCTGGGCCAGTGGAGTGAGGACCAGGTCTGACTCCAGGGCCAGTGGAGTGAAGACCATGTGTGGCTCCAGGGCCTGTGGAGTGAGGACCAGGTGTGGCTTCAGGGCCAGTGGAGTGATGACCAGGTGTGGTTCCACGGCCATAGGAGTGAGGACCAGGTATGGCTTCAGGGTCAGTGGGGTGAGGACCAGGTGTGGCTTTAGGGCCAGTGGAGTGAGGACCAGATGCAGCTCCACGGCCATATGAGTGAGAACCAAATGCGGATACAGAGCCAGTGAAGTGGGGATCATTTGTGGCTCCATAGACAGTGAAGTGAGGGCACGGTGTGGCTCAAGGTCCAGCGGAGTGAGTACCAGGTGTGGCTCCATGACCAGATGAGTGAGGACCAGGTCTGGTTCGAGGCCAGTGGAGTGCGGACCAGGTGTAGCCCCAGGCCAGTAGAGCGAGGACCAGGTGTCGCTCCAGGAAGGACCAGGTGCGGCTCCTGGGTCAATGGAGTAAGGACCAGGTGTGGCTCCAGGAAGAGTGGTGCGAGGACCAGGTGTTGATCCTGGGCCAGAGGAATGAGGGCCAGGTCGGACTCCAGACCCAGTAGATTGAGGACCAGGTGTGACTCCAGGCCCAGTGGAGTGAAGACCATGTGTGGCTCCAGGGCCAATGGAGTGAGGACCAGGTCTGACTCCAGATGTGGTTCCAGGGCCATAGGAGTGAGGACAAGATGTGGCTCCAGGGTTTTAGAAGTGAGGACCAGATGTGGATCCAGAGCCAGTGAAGTGAGGACCAGGTGTGGCTTCAGTGGAGCGAGGACCAGGAGTGGCTCCAAGACCAGTGGAGTGAGGACCAGGTGTGGCTCCAGGGTCAGTGGAGAGGACCAGGTGTGGCTTCAGTGGAGCGAGGACCAGGTGTGGCTCCAGGGTCAGTTAAGCGAGGACCAGGTGTGGCTCCAGGGCCTGTGGAGTGAGGACCAGGTGTGGCTCCAGGGTCAGTGGAGAGGACCAGGTGTGGCTTCCAGTCCAGTGGAGTGAGTACCAATTGACTGGCACGAATTGGTTGGGGGGGGGGGGGTATTTCATGTTAGCATAGCTTTAGGAATGGACTAATGTGGGACATAGGTTCATGAGGTGGGGTATTTCCATATAGTTTAGGGAATAATTACTAGGGTGGGAGGGCTATTAACCATGGCAGTGGGAAACAGAATTTGTAGCATAAAGGTGTCAGAAAAGATGGCCCACTCCCAATACCTAATTTGCAAGATCATTGGTATACTGATTGATTTACTTGCCAAGATCAGTTTGTTCTCCATAATGTAACCAAATGCGGCTATGCCATTGGCTACATAGCTAATATTTTGAGTCAGCCACATCTCATGTTGTTTCAGTTCATTTTGCAATTTATAAATTTATATGTATTTATTGTCAAAATATCGAACTGTCAGGTCATCTTACATTCGAAGATACAGTCAGCGAGACGGAAAGTGAAACCAAGAGAGTAAATCTTTATCATCGGCTTTTTAGGTGGTTCTAGATTAGAGATAATCTAGTTGTAAGAAGTGGATATCTTCACAAGATCAGAGGTTCGTTCACCATTCTTCAGGGTCAGTGGACAGAGAGTGGACAGAAACAAAAGTGGAGCCTAGATGGGTATGTCGTGCTCTCCACAAGCAGGCTTGACAACAAACAGTCAAACTTGAAAACAATAAACAATATCCATGCTAGAAACTACATACGGTAATCCCTCTAATAATTCAATCTCCCTATCAAAATTCAATCACCCGCAATTTTGTGAACAAAATTAAATTGGTGGATCTAATAAATTTGATAACTCTCTAAAATCAATGAAATAACAAAGAAATAAAGCATGCATGATTTTTAACAATTTTGTCAACTTCCTGCTCTGATAAATCTGATTACCTCGAGATGCTATAGTGGGAAATTCCACTTTGAGTGACTGAATTATTAATGGATTACCGTATATATGCACAATGCGGACACTTAGAAAATATACCTTGAATTCATGTGATTCCTTGCATAACAAGTCAGAACACCACATGCACATCTTGACAGCTAAAATTGTCCAAGATGCATGGCAGTGAGTCTGCCTCAATCTGAGTAAAACTCGTGTGAAAGGAGTGCCAAAACTAGCAAATGTAGATGTTGGGTTAATCTACAGCTGTTTTCAAACTCAGCAACGCAGATACTGTAAAATATGGTAATGTACTTACTTCTTTAGTTAAACTCCTGCAAGACTGTTAAAAAGAATGCAGATTTGTATCAATGTCAAAGTTTACTGAAAGATGTACACAGATGTATGTCCTCAGGACCCATGTAAGACAACAGTTTACCCAGAAATCCATACAGCTGAAAGGAAAATGGCGAAATGGATGGAATGGTACATGGACTGTAGCCTACTTGTTTCCAATAATTACAGAAGCATTTATGGGATATCCAAGCATTTATGCAAGAAATTGATGTAACTTGTTTTGTAAGCAATAAATCAGGCACTTTTACTCAGATCCTCGCCCTGTCATCTTCGCATATCCAAGTCGAACACTACACATGTTGCCTTGGTCGAATATCACACATTTTCTGAGGGAACATATATGAGCTTTTTCAAATTTGATTGGCTACTTAAAGGATACTATCCATTGCTTGCCACATTTGGCGATCAAAGAAAATCTTCACTGAACGGTGTTAGCAAGCTCGTAGCTTGATTGGCTATGGCATTTACGGAATTTAGGGAAATGACGTTACATTATTGTAGTGTTGAACTTGAACGAGAAGATGCAGTCTTCAGTTTTGAACCTATAGAGATCCCAGACTCTGACCCTCCCCTCCCCCCAAGCAAATACTTCAATGCCTCCTTACCAATACCATACATATACCACAGGGCGCTGATCCATGTAGAGCTGACAATACAGGATAGAAACACTCTGATATGTCCTCTCTCAAAGAGAACAGCAGGATGTAGACCTACATATGGACGTTGGTCATATGGACATTGGTCAAACCACAAATGACCTGCAGACAGCCCAGGTTCCACAAGTCTACTTACTGTCATACATCTACCGTAAGATCTCTAATACTTTCATTCCACTTTTAATGTGTCCATAATTAGGGCTTGCTTTTCCACAGGAATATGATTCCCATCAGTACTCTGGTAACTAATTCATGGGAATCCAACAGTCTCAGATTCCTTTAATTTTTAGCAATCTGGTTTGAAATGATAGATTTGGATTTCCATACATGTACATGTGTGTGTAGATTCCTGTTGAGTTGGATAGTGAGAATCTACTCGGATTCTGTAAATGTCATCTTCATTTTATCAAGCCAATTTCTACGTTCCAACTTCGAACTTCCCTTGATCATCTGGCCCCCTTCAATGTTCAAAGAATTTATAAATAGACACGAAACGTCACTGACCTGGAAACCTTTTGAATTCCGAAATTTGTTGTATAAGAGCGTTACTGATAGGCTGACCTATATATTCACCAACACAAGCACCACATTAGGAGGAATGATGCCGCTCCTTGAGGATGATGTCACCCTACACACAGTCAGTGTGTAGGTTCTGATTGGCTCATCTCTCGTTCTTAGGTGAAATTTACACCTCGGATTTTGAACACTGAAGGTGGTCAGATAAATCAAGGCAGGTTTGAAGTGGGAATGTAGAAATTGGCTTGATAAAATGAAGATGGTAAATGTGAACAAAAAGCAAGATTTGCGTGATATTCAGTTCTTATAATAATTTGTCCAATACTTTCACATAATTTGCAAAAAAGCAATACCTGTATATTTGAATTGTCAACTTCAAAGTCTATTCAACTTCAAAGTCTGCAGACTCACTCAGACGTTAATCTCTTAGCTATTGCCATTGTCAATGTGTTTATAATACGAACACATGAGTATGAGTCCAGAGTAACTGATGTACCATAGGGTAAGAGTGTCCATCCTCAGTCAAGACATGTCATTCACCCTATACTGAATAAACATACAATGTGCATGCACATAGATAAAGTTGCAAAAGATTAAAATAGTGTACCTCTGCACAGGTGAGTTTAGCAGATTGGTTAGAACTGTTCTACAGACCTGTACAGACATACATGAGTATATGTATATATGGGTAACAAGCATGTTCAACTTGTTTTCCTCTGAAGGCACACCACAAATGAAATCCATTATTATTGAGTAATAAAAATAACAATTTCAAGGCCAGTTGACTGCCAGACACAGTTTTTCTTACTAACACCGCCCAAGCATGTGTGATGGGAGATACAAAATTAGTTCATGTTTTCGAGCTGTGACCCCTGGCTGTATGGATCAATATGTCAAATTTCAGGACTCCAGATGGAATACTTTTTATCCAGAAATAACTGTTTTCATGTAAAATTAGTGCAAGAACTGAGTGTAAAGACTGACAACTTAATATTTAGCAACTCAACAGTACTTTGTAATGGTTTCAGCCTTTTGAGAGAGGGTATTTGCTAAAAAAAAATAATATATATATATATTTTTTTTTTCTTTTCATTTGGATGCCCAAATTCATGGCACCCAAACCAGTTATAACGGGTTCAAAAATGGCCTGGATCAGTATCTAAATAAGGTATCATGCCTAGACATGGTTCATGGTAAACGTTCTTCTCCAGAATCCACCAAATAGTCCGATTTAATATCAATAGATCAAATCTCAGAAAGTTGTCAATATCTGTGAAACAAAATGTCAAATTGAAAAGGCAGAATTATCATGATTGGCTTATTATAGAATCTCGGAGAATACTGACAAACAGCTCGCACAAATTTTTCAAAGCATTAATTACCACTAGATGGTATTTCCCAGAAATATCATCTTGGTTTTCCTAGATTGCACAAGAACAATGCAGGGATTATACATGTGTCATGAACATGCACTTGACATTCTTCCTTCCTGAAGATCACATTTACAAATCTGTAATATCATGGGAGGTTCTGTACCTAAAACTATCAAATTCATTTCTCAGATGTATAGATCTGCATATGGTCAATTTCATGTATGTTGAATCCTCGAATAATTCAATCAAAGGAAGTGAAATTTCCCACCATAATGGCCATATAATCAGGGGGTGATCAAATTCATTAGAACAAGAAGTGGACAAAATGGTCCAGAATCATGATGCAGAATTATTTATTTGTTATTTTAAAGATTTAACTTAGAGAGTGATAAAAATTGACTAGAATGACTGATTGAGTTTTGTCCAAAAAAATGGAAATTTCACAGGGATTTTCCAATTTATTGTCCAATTTAATCTATCAAAAAGATGTAGACTTTCAGTTTCATCCATCACATTTTGTGGATGACCTCCTTTTACAATAGGCCGACATGGTGGATGTAATTCACCACTAATTCCTCGTTTTAAATGTCCACAGCCAGGGGTACTTTCAATTCATTCCTGTACAATTTATTGAACCTTTCAAAACACAAATACTTCGCTTTACAATTTCAGGGCATTTTATTTACAATGATAGTGCTCTGAATGTAGCACTCACTGCAATGGAATTGACCATATTATATTATAACCAATTATATTGAAATGAATTTTAAAAGATATTTCAATATTACAGTCAACAGACTGCTGAATATTCCCAGAATATAAATTTATGTTACCACAGATACAAGAATCTTGTGTGCTAAAACTTTCACTATTCAAATCTGATAAATGCCCTAATAAAGCAGCCTGCCTTGCTGTTTAAAAATGCTCTTCTGGAAACATTTTGGAGGTGTCATTTGTCAACTTTGGAGAGTAATTGTAAGCCGCAAGCAAATTTTCATGACTGACGAACTCTTTCAACAGCTCTCCTGGAACCAGAGTTAGAAGAGCAGTCAGGGTTTGGTGTATTTTAAAGCTGGGAACTGGGAAAACAGCCAAATATCTGCTGGCCCTGGTATTACTGTACACAAATATCACAGGAATTATGTTTTGCATTAGAAACACTTTAAAAACTGACCCTTCCATTCAAGATATTTCCACTTCTTTCACAAAAACACATCATTGGACAGGTGCTCATTTTATTGAGCTACTTAAACGACAAAGCCTCAGTATCCATGGACAAAGTTTCCAAAGAGGCTCAATATTTAATACTAGAGTCATGTCTACTAGTCACATAAAGGAACCACAATCCACATCATGTGTAAACAAGGCCATCCAAAATAGTATTTGTGTTTGCTATAAAGAACTTGAAAAAAGTTGGCTTGGTAGATTTCAAATTTCTTTTTCTTATAACTGTTTGAAATATCACTCCTATCATAGGAGAGAGGGAGAGAGAATTAAGGTTTAATGTCGCGTTCAGCAATATTTCAGCTATATAGCGACGATCAAACAAAACTCCAAGTACTCAAGCAAACAACCTGGTAATCCAACACACCAAAACACACATCAAAACTTCTGCAACAAACCGATTTCTCTCAAACAACCCAAGACACAGTCCTCTCTCACCCGACTAAAAAGATCTTCTAAAGTAGTCGTCTGATAAAAAGAATCTCTTACAATCTTAAAATGTATAAAGTCGATAAGAATATGTTTCACTGTGAGATCTTCGTGGCATGGCATACACCTTGGGACTGGCTCTTTTTTCAGTAAATGTTCGTGAGTTAATCGTGTATGGCCGATTCTACACAGCCTGATCATGGTTTGATCGAAACATTTCTGGCTGTTCAGATGAGTATAGCCTACAGTTTTCTTGAACTCATGAAGTTCGTTATTATTCACAGTATCCCATAAAGACTGAAACAACGGTCTCACATAAGCACAGAGAGAGTCCTATCATAGGAATAGGATTCACACCCATTTCTGTTAAAAGATATGAAAATAAAAATGTTTGCCAAACTTGTTTTAATCATGAGAATATGTAGTTAGGTAGGGTTATGGGAATTTATTGTAAATGGCCTAAACTGATGAGATATGATTTCTTCGACCCTCCTGATAATGTATGTGATACATGCAGGGATTCCGCTAGGGTCCATTTGGGTCCGTCAACGGACCCATTCCCCCCACTGAATGAAATAAAAATTCTCCTTTTGGTCTGCTTGTTATGAAGTAAAGTGGTAGCTAAAGGTTTAAAATGTTACTTTATATCCCTCCAAGTCTTCCCTTCATGAATATCAATGAAAACACATGTGGAAATTCACATTTGAAAAGACGGCAATTGCCGGAATTAGGACAATGACCTGACGGTTCTCTGAAGCACGTGGAAAATTTCCCGCTTCCTGAGGTATGATAGCACTCCATTTTCAGCTAACATTCTGCGACTACAGTCTGTCCATCCAGCCAGATTTCTGCTCTTCCAGCGCAGGCCACGGAAATGAAAGTAGAAGCTCTGGAAGGTCAAGTTAACAACTGTCACCATTCGGGTATATTATTAGATCACCTGAGGGCATAATTTTGTTTGCCATGATGTTTTTCAGCTCTCACTATCAAAATCTGTTCATGTGGTGCTCTTCACCACGTCCGCGTATCGACTCGGTTAGCGATCGTCCCGGAAGATTTCTGCTTCCAAGTTCAAATTATCGCGGTAATACATACGTAGCAAAGAGTGTAAATAGACTTTAAACAGACGTTCCTGCTGTTAATCTTTATTATAAAATCCATCTCTAGACGCTCTCTCAGGCCATCAATTTAAACAGCAATTATCAAAAATCTTCTGCCGCCGCGAGGGGGCAAACCCCCCTCTCGGACTCTCCCCCTTCAGTCGCTACGCTCCCTCAGACTTGGTCGCTTCGCTCCCTCGTATTTGCGGACCCAGATTTTTTTTTCTGGCGGAATCCCTGACATGTATGTGTGAACAGCTTGTAAAGACAGAACACTCTTAAAGACAGTGAATGCATGTTTGCAAAACACTAGGATGACATTTAAAACTGTCATTAGAAAACACTCAGCTCACAGTCCAAAATGATTATATGCACGGTCATCTTGACCTTTCAATGGTAATGTCATTATAAGATGTAACATTTATTAAATGTCAAAGCGAAGGCCCAATAAATCTTCCTTATTTCCCAACATGGACATTAAAAATTCGAGAAAATGGCCAGTTCCAGTTCTTCTCTTTCTGGTGGACAAGGTTCATTAAAATTGCTAATACATCCATATTGCGCATGTCAACAGTCAAATGGGCATGAAAGGGCACAACTCTCCACCTGTGTATGCTTCAACCCAGAGATGTAGAGAAATGGAGGGGGTGGAGAGAGCATTTTCTTGAACTGAGTTTGTTCTGGACTCAACCAACCAGATGTTGTATTTGGTCGTGGTGTCAGGCTATCACAACAAAGAGAATCTAGTACAGCAGGATGAAGGCAGTGAGAGTGACTCTTGCACAGCCAGCCAGTGTGATATCTGCAGGCTGACATTTCACATAATCACACTCATAATTTGTATTCCCAGTAATGATAATATATGGGTCGAGGACATCCAATAATTACTTGAACATGGATACAGGTTCAAATGAGGCTAAATTAATCATCCAGATGGAAAAAAACAACTTAGGATCTTCATTAATCTCTGCAGCTGTTACACGTTATATACAATGAGATATGTGTACATTTCCATTATTCTACAGTACATGAATCCTCAGCACAAATCAAATTATGATTTTACAACTGTTCATGTTTGCACATGCTGATTCAAAAGGCCAGAAAGCTTTGATAAAAATATGTAATACATGTACATTGGTCTCAGATCATGGTCACCCAAGGTTTGGATGTGTGGTAAGGGAGACAACTCTGCAGTTATACAAACATTTTTTCAATAGCTGAACTGAAGAATTCGACGTGAGAAACAGAATAAATTATTCCCCCCCCCCCGCCCAACCAAAAAAAAGAAAAGAAACTTTCCTCAAGGGGATTGAAGTTCGCATGAATATAATCTAATCTTTGATAAGTTTGGAATATCGAAATAATTCTATAAACATTTATTCCATAAGTTGCATAATTTCTACATAATTAGGATGAGATAAGACACACAATGTTATTTTAGGCCATCCACATACAAGTACACCAATAAGTACATACAGGAATGCAAATAGATCAATGGTAGGGATATTTTATCAGATATGCACTGCAATTATTTTCAATTTAAAAAAATGAGATATCATACATGTAGCTATCAGCAACAGTTTTGTTCAGGAGAGTGAAATTCTTATCATTTTATTGAATTCTAAATGAAGAGCAGCACATGAACAATCAATGGGTAAGGTTTGAAGCTGCAGTTCAGGAACTGATACTGAGCAGTTTGGACTACATGGATCAAACAGCATCTTGGAAAGGACAACATTTCTATTATCTCGAGTTAAGTATGGTCAACTTTGCAATGTTTGTCTCATATGTCAGGATAACAATCGGCATGTAAATGAGGAATGTGAATAACATACAATATATCATAAAGACTAAATATTTATCCACAAAGCAAACATCAAATCTGGATGTGGTAAACAGAACCAAAAATTGTTTCACATTTGTAATTTAGAAATGCAATCAGGATGATGACTACAATATTGAAAACTACATGTAAAATCACTTTCACCATAATTAGTATTTGTTATGTATAATTTATACCATACACATATAGTGTGGTGCTGTATTCTTGGCTTGATACATGTATCTTAATAATGACTACATTATTTATTTTAGCAGGGTACCACTGCCTGTACATGTACATGGTAGTAAGAGGTAGTGTGCCATTCACTAAATTCTGAGTCACCTTACAAAAATTGTACTCAGATAAATGAGACATTATTTAACAGCTGATAGGAAGAACGAACTTCCACTGTGCTCGAAACTTATAAAACTTTTCAACTTCGCCATTCTCACCAACCAGGCCTATGTCCTGAGAGGTAGCAGATCTCTCAACTTTTACTTTTGCCAGGGCGGGAGATTTAGGTATATCCCCATGAGATATCAGTCTCGAAAACCATGACATTTTATACATTTTTTTCATATAACAGCCTACCATTAACATTTCACCCTTCATGGAGCCTAAAATGAATACTCTTTATAAATTAAAAAGTCCAGAATATTTTTGAAATTACTGATACCTTTTTCTGATATAAAGTTCTCTTATGATTCAATCAGAATTGGCGATGATTTTTGAGTTGCCAAGTTGCTCATAAAGCATTCATATTATCCCAAGCACCATTATGACATCAAATTTCAAAGATGCAATGTATTGTGATCGTGTTGATATCTCGTTCATAAAACTCCAGCAGTTGGTACCTAATCAGGATTGTAGTGACTCTAATATGTTCTTCATAATAGCATATATATGTTAGTCACAGGACTCAATTAAAAGGAAAATCCATTGACATGATTGTGACTTCCTCTAGTTGGGGATATCTCATGATTAATATACACCATGAATGGAATGCACAGTGCCAGTCACATAACCAGAGTTCCAGTTCAACCATTTAGATGTTATGAAACTATGTACTATAAAATATGGCTCAAGAAAATAGTTGAATCCACAATTTAATAGCATTATGTAGCACTGACATTGATTATAAATTAATGAATGTTCTGACATGCTCAAGTGGTTGATAACTTGATGTAAAAGCCATGAGCTCGATTGATATAAGATGTCAGATGTGACGAACAAGAAAATATTTCTTTGGGGCTGAAATTTAGTTTGTTTAGTGATAAACCCTATCTACCCATCAAAACTACCCATACCCAAACATTTTAATGGTATTTGAAGAAATAGATTTTTTTATTGGTAGTTTTACACAAAATTAAGCAGAGCGATTTAGATCTCACATGCTGTACAGACCAGCTACATGTATATGTACTGTGACAATGGTTACTAATGTACTTGTGCTAAAGATGAGATGGCTGCTGTATAGCATCCCAAAACGTTAATGATGAAGCAAGCCTCAGATGATCCGACAGTTAATATATTCAATCGCTGTCCATAAAAACATTTCTGCATCAATAATTGAAATACAAGCATCTAGTCTGTCATTCAATATTCAGCTGTCGTCCAGTAAAGAATTTCCGTGTCCATAATCCAAAGACCTAATTCATATAGTAACATTAGCACCAAATTAAAAGGAAAGATCATAGTATACATAAAACTAGGCTAATTTCCTGCAAGACAGAAGCAGTCAACAGTTTTCAATGATGCCTACAAGACATCATAATGCAATTCCAAAAATATCAAATCTGTATTGCTGATTAGTATTCTTAATCCATATGATATACGTTGTAAAGTCATTATCTAGAGTATGATGTATCTCAGTCATGCTTTGATTGTGACTGTTCATATGAACACTATGAGGATCTTAAAATACATCTATAGGTTCATACGGCCCCTAGCCCTGGGTTAGCGGAATTAGACACTGAGTTGAAAGACTAGTTTGCAGGACAGTCAGCACCAATTCCACATGTGTATGAAATCAAACCACAAGATGGTTTCTTATAAAGGAGAAGTATTCAGTTTTCAATGATACCACAAAGACATGATGACGTTATTTACATAAAATCCTGATCATTGGCCATTATTCGAAATCCCATAAGTGTACAATGATGTCAGCTTTCAGAATAATTCTGGCAAAATAGGCTTTGACTCAAATCTGACACTCACCTAATTGATGATGAATCTCCATGAACATAACTGAACATTGACTCTCAGTGCAAGGAAAATATTGAAAAAGAAAAAAAGTGTTTTTTTTAATTATTATTTTTTGCTTTTTTTTTGCTCTCAAATTTGGGCGCATCCTAATTTTGGCACGTTTGATGTTGTATCAGGGGGTAATCTAAAGCTCTGATGTTTGGCGGTTTTGGAACCCCTGGCTCAGACAAAAATTATTACATCAGAAATGACACCTTTTGACGCCCTTTGTATTTTAAGTACATTGCATAAAGTTATCCTGCAATTGCAAATGATACATGTGTAGTTTGTGTCACATGGACAGATGATTGCATATTCCTTGACTATAACAAGCGAGGGGAGGAGGAGAGTAATAATATTCTGTGGAATCACGACGACAACATACCTTCGAGAGTACAGTACATCAAAATCCAAGACAATTGGCTCAGAAAGAGCTACATGAAGATTCAGTTTCAGTTTCAGAAAGCTTTGAACAATGACCTCAAACATGGGTAAGCTTGCCCATTATATCTTCAGCTTGTTCAGTGAAAAATTGGAAGTGGTCTGGACTGAATGCATCATCAGAAGCCGGAGAGTGCTAACAAGATTTTGTGGCGATGATTATGCTTGCCTGCCAGTCCCTTAGCCAGAGACCCGCCCACCCTTCTTTTGAACAGGTGACTCTGATTTTGGAAAAAATGATCACACCCACGCTAGTAAATGGGCCCTTGTTGATGTGTGTCAGTGACAGTGGAAATACAGTACTAGTGCTGGGACATAGTAAGCCCATGTTGTATCACTGTATGTCTAGAATTATCACAGACTAATCATATAAACTTGCAAAGTCTGTTTATTAGAAGTCTGGAACTTCTGATCTAGGAAAGGATTTCCAAGACCGTCGCACATGGTTGCCATTTTTCATACACTTTCTGGTTGGTAAAGGGAGACTACTGTGTTGTGTTGGTTGTCATAGTTGTTTGAGGCATGATAATTCAGTTCAATATGCTGGATTATATTTAATCAAACCCCAGCCTGGTTTCCGAGATACACAAGATTAATGGTTTCGCCTAAACTGAAAATGGCCGCCAAAGTTTTCACCCAATCGGTGGTTATGCAATCGGGTCCAGAAGATTCAATAGGGTTCTGGGTCACAATTATATGGATGTGCACTGCAAGTTTGGTATGCCTAGGGTAAGTCGTTCTGAAGATGTCTTGGTAACGAGAAAGCTGTGACAGTTTCGCATAAATTAAAGATGGCCACCAAAATTTCCAACCAATCGGATCTAGATTCAATAGGGTTCTGGGTCACAAGCATATGGATGTGCACTGTAAGTTTGGTGAGCTAGGCTGAGTCGTTCTAAAGATATTTTGGTAACGAGAAAGCTGTGACAGACCGACGGACAGACAGACGTACATGACGACGACAATACCCTTGGGCCAAATTCTGGCAGAGGGATAAAAACAACTGGCTACGGCTTTGATGCATGCAGGTACAGCCCTTGAAATTCGCAAAATTTTGCCACGGCACAAAAATGCCGTCGCAGAAATGGTTTGCCACGGCATTTTTTTGAATGAACAATTAACATGAATGTTGAGTTAGTATTTGAAGTCAGCACAGTATATAGAGAATACACTTTTTATTCAATGTATCTCTGTTTGAATCAGTCTGTCGTGCCGTATAAAGCGTTTAATAGCAATATGATCAGAAGCCAAGAAGCCAGGAGCCAATCAGATCACGATTTTGAAATCAGGGAACCATGAACCAATAAACCACAACACAAATCTGACAAACATCTCAAATCAGAACTTATTTTTTTTTTTTGAACTTTGACAGTTGTCAGGGACGCTGCACAGGTGATAAACACCTATACATCAAAGCAGCTCCCTTAATGAGTCATGAACTTGCTATTAAATTTAACCCAATAATTTTAACATAACTTTTGACTAAAAAGCGTGATTAGACACACACTAGAAAGGAGTAGACTGAAGTGTCCACTTGTGTGGCAACGCTCCCACGAAGACGCTGATGTGGGGAAAAACGAGTTTCCGTTGTGTTGTTGTTGCACCATTATCAAGCGTTTCTGTTTGACCATACACCTCACGGCAAAGTTTGGAAAACAGTTTGTCAACATCACCATCAGCGTTCAGTTCATACCCAATACAGGTAAGTTGCCAACTGTCGACAGTTTTCTTAACTCCCATAACGAGAAACAAAAACAAATTCATGTTTCGACCATCGCATGCCGGGACGAACATGTGCGCTGGGCAGCATGCGCTGGATGAACGTTTTATATTCATACACGAGGAAGAGTGCGACAAGCATTATCCTTAACAAACCCAGATCATTGTGAAACTCTTAAATCTATATTATTATTGATACTAACGGCAATCAGTTGTACTTAATTTCTGAATGAAACCACTGTATTCCCATTTACGTTTGGTGTTTGTTACTTGCGCGCGATGATTTCCAGGACTTGAATCAGCATTGTGAACAGTCTTACAAATTATTTGTCACTAAGTTACGGCTTCAGTATGCAGCCAATCATAGTTCTCGTTGTGAATGAATTAGAGCATAAAACGTACTATGATTGGTTGTGCCCTGAATTTGGACAAGGTCATTCATGCCACGCACGCATGGTCTGAGCTGGAAGTCATCATTAGTTTCGAGAGCGGATTAACAGAGATCAAGAACATCAACAACTGTTTTTTTTTTGCTTCCATCGCACACTTGCCGACTTCATTATTTCATTAAATATTCTGTTTTTGATTATCAGAAATGCAAATTTACTGAATACAATATTATTGTCTTTATTATCTTGCTGAATTACAAAGTTTTAGAAGTTTTTGACAGGGAGATATTCACACTGAACCCATTTTTGCCACGGCAGAAATTTGCCGTCGCCCAGCTAGTTTACGGCGGTTTTTACGACGGCACTGCCGAATGCCGCCGCCAATTTTGAGGGCTGCAGGTACCCACGCACGCAGACAGCAATTCTAATATCTATATCTGACCCCACTGAACCATGCTCTGGGGGCAGGGGATAACAAGCAAACACAGACATTGTTTACCAGCAACTATTCAACATGTATTCCATCTGTTTGTCAAATTTCAATTTGATCTGTAAATCTTGGGTGTCTCAGAGAACAACTCTGTAGTTGTTCGTTCATTCAAATTATGTGATGAAAATACATGTACATTCTTAATTCACGCTTTATTGACTGCAAAAATGTTTACATACTGTAATGAGTGTAATTATGTTTGCAATTATTTTTCCAATCTAAAATTCTTCCTGCATATCCTGGAGACATTGTCAATACTGGTACTAAACTTTAAGGATATGGCCAACCACCAAACCAATTACACCAGATTGATTTACATGAAGGCATATCTGACCTGCAAGAATTGTCTATAAATATAGCATTATGTGACATGCTACAAGTACTTCCTAGTATACTGATATTATATCAACATAGTACATACATATAACCGACATGTGAAACATTATTGTATACAGTCTGACTTTGACACTAGTCACATGGGATAGTTGTAGTATGAGATATTACTTCCTAGTAGTAGTCTGCATGTTCAGACAATACTATAATATACAACTAGATTACATTGCACAGCCCAAAAACATTCCAATTCTGGGAGCAAGTCACCTTCAGAATGAGTAGTACTGTGCAATGCATCCAGATGCATATATATTTTATTTTTTTCTTTCTTTTCAAGTAGAGCTCCAATTTGAAGGCATTGGTTAACCATTATTTTAAATTGTAAACATGACAACTCCAGGAGTCAAAATAAAATTTTAGCTTTCCATTCCCGGGCAAGTGATATGTTAAAACTTGCTTGCCCTTGTTTCAACTTGTCCCTTTGAAGGGTCAAGAAAGACTTCCCATGCTGATTTTAAGTTGTCTCGGGCAGGTCGACTGGTATTTTTCCGAACCCAGGCCCCTAAACTCTCTATGGTAGTGTAGGGGCCTACTACATCATATTCAAGATACTGATGTGAATAATAAAATAAATAAATATTTCCCCAACATTTCAGTGATTCTCTGTCTAAGAAGATTGAAAAGCAATTTTCTACGATCAAAACAATGTAAGAGAATAAGTCTATGTCTCTGTCCCTTTTGACATTTGACGACATCATACTTCGAGCATCTTGCACAATCTGCAGTACAATGTATTATTATAATCCTCCCCAATCGTACATGTATGTATGTCGCTATATAGGATCTTACGTATTTCAATTGAATTTGGTGTTCTGAGCGCCCATACCATGGATATTTAATAGCATTATGACATCATGGTTGCATCTGGACTCATCCATTTGCAGTCGGGGAGGGGAGATAGGTTCACTGTGTCCATTTACCCTCAATGTTTACCCCAAAGATCAGTCCATATATCTACCCCGTATTATGGTGCCACAATGTCGGGACCGCGGCAACAGACACGTCGCCAGCGAGCCGGCTCATTTGGCTGAGCCAACCAAAAATTTTTTGTCATCAATGTTCCCTTCAAAGCTCTATGAAGCATTCTCGGGATTGGTTAACACGCGTGTTACTGCAAGCCTGTTAGATCCTACAAGCGACATATCCAAATGGGTAGCAGATAGGATTTAATTTTAATTAGATTGGATTATTATGGAGAATGGAATAGATTTATGATAATGACAACGTAGCATTGTCTGTGATGGGGTTACTTGCTAATAAGGTCACAAATTCTGGCATTTTTGTGATGCTGCATTGTGCACTAAATAAAAATCGTGATGTAAGATATAAATCCTATGATTTAGTAGATTAAACTTGAACATGCTGTAAACTTGCAGTAACTATACCAAGGAAAAGGTCGTGGAATTTGAACAAGTGGAGTAACCAGCAGGTCCTCCCCCTAACAGACTGTCTGTGCATTTTAGTGCATGTAAGTGTCCGGAGATGGCGGCGTTGCTGGCACTCATGATAGAACGCATGTGCGTGAACCTGCATTTTAATCTCGCGCCTGGCAATTAATTCAATTCAACTTTATTGTACCAGATAAACAATTGAGCCCACAAGAGCTGGGTACAATATACAAACATTATTACACACATATAGAAATGTATCAACTCAACATATGACATTCCATGAGGACTAGGCATGAATATTCTGTAAGACGGAGGTATCCCAGCAGCCTTTGCGGCGGCCCCTGACAACTACCGCTTGGGCTAAAGTGAAGCATAGCGACGTATTCACTAAGCCCAGGCAGACCGCGCTTCTCGCCGTTAATTCGTATCTCCTCGACGTTTGCGCCTGGTAATCGTTTGGAATCGATAAGATATCATTAATAAGGTAACATTTAACAGCTGAAAGGATCAATTGTGTGGTAAAGACTCCAGGAAAGAGTAATAAACAGCTCTAAATAACCTACAACAGGGAGCTACAGGGCGCTTACCCAGCCGTCAAAATCCTGGGGTTAACAAAGCGGCAACACCATTATTGTCGGCATATAGCACGGATAATCTGTTTTACTTTCCCCCCATAAAGCTGTTAATTATCCATATTCAATGATTGACTTATTAAATGATTGACTTATTGATCATGAAATGGTAAATAACGCAGATATATACTTGTAGCAAAATTCCTTCACCGTTATGGATAGTCTGTGTTACTGGGTTTTTTTTCTTCTGCTTTTATAAAGCTGTTAATTATCCAGATTTAATGATTGACTTAATGATCAGGAAATGGTAAATAACGCAGATATATACTTGTTTTAGCAAAATTCTTTCGGTTATATATAAACTGAGTTTTCATGACAATCTCAGACCATATTTACAACTAGCACGATGAGTTACGAATATTCAGATAATCTGCCAGGTGAGGCAAAGACAAGATATCAGTCAAAACTCTCGCTAGTCGGTTTATGCGCTTACAAGTTACCAGCTGATGTGTGGATAGAAGACATGACAGCTTGGCCAGAAGTTTTGTACGAGGATGTGTTTCATTACCTAGTGAACTTTCCTTGAATATATTCTTCAGAAGCCATGAGGAATTTGAAATCCCTTGAATCTTATAGATTTTTCATTTCCGGATGGGTGGGAATTGTTCATCACCTTACAACCATTCCTATATACATTTTGTCAATCATTGAATATGGACAAATAACAGCTTTATGGGGGGAAAGTAAAACAGATTATCCGTGCTTTATGCCGACAATAACGGTGTTGCCGCTGTGTTAACTCCAGGATTTTGACGGCTGGGTAAGCGCCCTGTAGCTCACTGTTGTAGGTTATTTAGAGCTGTTTATTACTCTTTCCTGGAGTCTTTACCACACAATTGATCCTTTCAACTGTTAAATGTTACCTTATTAATGAATCTTATCGATTCCAAACGATTACCAGCCGCAAACGTCGAGGAAATACGAATTAACGGCGAGAAGCGCGGTCTGCCTGGGCTTAGTGAATACGTCGCTATGCTTCACTTTAGCCCACGCGGTAGTTGTCAGGGGCCGCCGCAAAGGCTGCTGGGATACCTCCGTCTTATAGAATGCGGTAACATGCGGTACTTCAGGGATTACGATAAAAGGATCAAGTTTATAGTTTTGCTTGTAATGTAACTTCAATATTTTGGATTCAATTATATTTTTCAAAGTTCAGAAGCGACTTACCGCACGGAAAATCTTCCAGGCCCCGTGTAATTTCTTTTCTGGTGGTGATTTAACCATCCACCCCGAGTATACGACTGAATCCTTCTGATTCATTTTGCGGGTTTTCAGGTGACAGCCACTGCCGCGCGAGGCCAGTCGACGCGACACTCTCCACCCGATCCACCCGAGCAGACGATTACTTTTTTATGAGGCTTGTTTCACCATTATCCCATTGCTATACAATCAGCCTAGGGTTGATTAATGAAATTCGAATAGTGGTTCATTCCGCTAAGATTAACTGAAACATTGTAAATGTCAAAGATCTCCAGGAAATCACTCTTTTTCAGGAAGGTGTATCGGTGACCGAATAAAAATGACATTGGTCACAAATGGCTGCAGCAGAACTTCCGGTGTGACGAATTTACTTTTTCATAACGAGTTCAGCCATTGGTAAATAGTGGACGCATCATCCAATCAAAATATGTCTATCATTCACAACCATAAATGATGTCAACAAAAATCGAAACCTGGCCGTGGGAAACTTGTCAATGAGATTGGAAACTTGTGTGTTCACGGAAATGTTTTCAAATATCAATATCATGGATTGGATAGTTTTTGTTTTCGATGTTACGCACTAAGGAGAATGTAGCCAGGTTTGTCACTGTTAAAATCTTCAAACAATTGACATCACTCAGAACCTGGCGCCGCCGTGTTGTGTGGCCACAGTGTTCAATGGCGATGCCAAATTATTTCATGATTTCCATTCATACTTTCGGTCATTTCCCCTTGACATTAATAATTGATATTGACCGATAAATCTCTAGATGCTGCTTATTTCTTTATGAAATGTATGAGATCCTGTGCCGGTGGAAAGAGAGGTGTGGGGGGGGGGGGGTGGGTATAGTCTATGTCACTACAGTGAGCGCTCAGGATAGAACAAGGACTGGTTCGCTCGGTGTCAGTATAATGTGACTGAGTGGGGTGTCATGTCTGCCTACGGCATGATATTTCAGTGGGACAGCACTATAAAATGGCAGCATTAGATCTGCTCTGTTACAAGTAGGTACCCCTGCCCCTCCCCCTCCCCTCCCTTCCCTTCCCCGTCGTGATATAGCTGAAAAAATGTTGAAAGCGATGTTAAACCCTATTCACTCACTCACTCACTACAGTGGGCGTAGATTTCAAGCTGTAGTAATTGGTAACAGAGTATAGTACTGATGTCACATGTGCTGGTTCAGGTACCAATTTAGCAAGTAATTTCCACCACCGATAGTTTTCAATAGTTTATTGCACGACTTTGAGACATACAAAGCATGGCAAGAGACAAATTAGTTGAAAATATTTACATTATATACAGTGCATACATTGCGATACAACATAATCGCAATAATAAAGTAAAAGTAGTACTATTTACATAGTGGACAACAGGAAGTGCTCTGCTGGAGGAGTTATTTTGAGGTTATGCGCAGCTGGTACATGTCATTGATGGAGAGTGCGACTTTGGGGTTGTTCGGGTTGAGGAGGATTGTCTTGTTGCTGCTGACTTAGCATATGTAAGGGCCACCATACAGGTAGTTGACAGCACATTCACGAAGTACTGCTGCGTAACCTCTCCCAACATATTACAGGCAGTTTGCACAACAGTCACAGACAAAGTACTGTTGTCTAAACCTTTCCTTGCATACAAGCCGTTTGCAGCAGTCACAAAGCACTGCATAACCTCTTCCAGCATACAGGCAGTTTGCACAACAGTCACAAAGTACTGCTGTGTAACCTCTCCCAGCATACAGGTAGTTTGCAGCACAGTCACAAAGTACTGCTGCGTAATGTCTTCCAGCATACGGTACAGGCAGTTTATAGCACGGTCGGGGACTCGCAAAGTATACTGTTGCAAGTACTTCATACCCGAATTCTACGTGTAATATCTTTGTAATGTCATCCTACTGGCATGTGACTGGGTGTATTGTAAGATGTACCGGGTATGCAGTCACATTGGCTCACCCGATTCTTAACTGATATTTGTGATCTATACTAAATTTTAAAATATGTAATACGCACTGAGTATGAAGAAAATGACAGGGTGCGATTTTACACATTCAGATGGTGATGTTAACGTTCAAATTAATAAAGATTAACTCTTTCCCCCTTAGACTTGTGGGGAATTTTCTCTCTCTGACCCATAATAGATTTGTAATGGCGTAGGTCTTTAACCCATGGAGACATTTAAATTTTCATACTTCTCCCGCGATGTAAAATATCCCGTTTTATGTCCCATGTCATGTGGAGAAATATTTACCAATGGTCTTCCACAGACCCATTCTACGTAATTTGTTCACGTTTTATACCAATATCAGCAACATTTATTCTAAAAATTAGTAATCTTGCGAGAAAATGTGTTGTGTCTGCTTTCCGTCTGTTGGAAATCACGAAAAAGGCGAAGAAATTGTCGCATTTTAGTCACGTTTTGCAGCGTTCTGTTGTTG
This sequence comes from Hanleya hanleyi, assembly GCA_036873755.1. NCBI lineage: Eukaryota > Metazoa > Mollusca > Polyplacophora > Lepidopleurida > Hanleyidae > Hanleya > Hanleya hanleyi. The sequence continues at coordinate 20,585 of JAVTVY010026763.1, read as the reverse complement.
TTGTTTCGCTGCAATTCCTATGTTATTGTGTACCAGTGTAAAACTAATTCTCCCTAGATTCGGGATTTGACAGAAACATAACGATATGGCAGGTTTTGAACGAGATTAAACTGAAAAAGTCCCATATACCCGGAAGCAGAATGACGACGATAATAAATATTCATAAGGTTAAAATAAGAATGCTCACTGATTGGCCAAGGTTGATCGAGGCCCGGCGTGATTGGAGGAAGAGGTCACGTGGTGACGCAGTCGCTATGGTCACTGTCGGACAAAGAACCGGCTGGGAAAGAATGGCGGATAAGACATTCACCGCGAAGACAACAGGTCGTGGGAAAATATGTAAAATAAACTCAGATGGGCAGATTTGACGAGCTAGTCATCAAGGTTAGATACTTTGGTAGTTTATGCTCGTGTTACGTGAAATATTCAGGAATTTGGCAGCAGATTTTACTATTTTTCGAACGTTTATCTTAGAGCATACGAAACTCATTTGGTGTTGAATCGCGCATTTTCCGTCAATTATTTTTCTTCCTCTCCTGATTTCATTTTACCCGTATTACAAAACAAACCAACCGTATACTAGTCAGATTTATTTAAATTTTGGCTTTCTGAAAATGTATAATTTTAATAATGTTTCACTCAAAGTAAACGCAAAAAATTTGCAAAGTAATCCATAACATGGGAACTCAGTGACACGTCAAAATCCGTCTTCATGGGTTAGGCGAACATCCGTCAAAATCCGTCTTCATGGGTTAGGCGAACATCCGTCAAAACCCGTTTATACGGGGGAAAGAGTTAAGAAAGAACTATTGGTACTGTGGTGCTGAAATTAGTAAGACTTTTAAATCTTGGATTGTATTCCAGAGTCACTATGTTAAAATATACCATAGTGTGGGACCTATAAACTGAGTTTGAAACAAAATAACCTGACAACATCTAAATAAAAACAATTTGATTGTCATTTCAGGTTAGTAGACTTATATGATGGCAGAGTTCAACTGGCAATGATGTATTATTTCCCTTGAGAGGAACTCTCCAGCATGGAAGATGAAGAAGACAATCATACATATATCAATGACCCAGAAAGAGCTCTTCAATCATTGTGGAAATGTGACACCTGTACTTTCCTAAATGAGGGCAATGAGTTTGATTGCTTTGTCTGTGAAACTCCAAAACCATCTAATTCCACTGTGACAAAACAGCTGAATGATGCCCAAGGTAACCAATGACTAAAAACCAATGACAGAAATGAGACTAAATCAATTTACGTCTATTTCGTTCTTTTTCCATATATATCTTCAGAATAAAAGAGTCACAGTCATATAGATATAACTTCACTGTGTTCACTGGTAAACTAGTATTAGTGGTAAATTCATGAAAAGTGAGTAAACAGTATGGTTGAAGCACAAAGCTTCTGCAGTAGAACCTGTTATGTATACCATTGTATTTTCTCATCAGTGTTGACAAATGCATTGGGCAGGTATGAAATATAGTTTCCATCATGCCGAGCTCACTGTAACTCAGTCATGCCAAAGAAGGCCAGTTTCATGTTACAATTGTTAGAAAAAACACTATGTGACAGCACTAAAAATATGGTGACATGCTAATGGCTAAAAGCAGGCCAAACAGTGGCTCATGATTGTTGAACATTTCATGAGAAGTACAACCTGTCTGTCATGGCTATGCTTTCCATGCTGGACCCCCGATATAATTTAAGGTAACACTTAGACATTAGATTTGGCCTGATAGCAGCAAGAGGTGCATTGATGCGTGACTCACGAGGTTGAATTTGCGGTTTCGTACTTTTGCTCTCTTTCCGAATGCATACAGCATAGGAAATATTTTTATTCAGTGATAACCATGATTGATAACAGGGCTATTTTTTACCTGAAGTTAACGAAGTTATCTTCAGTGCAAGCAAATTGGCTCTTTCTTAGAATAGTAAGATCATTTGATGCATATTTACACCAGTTATCAATAGTTAAATCTCTGCCCTATACTGTAGGCATAGGAAAGCGATCAGAAGTAGGAACCACAAATTCATGCCGGAGTCGCCAGTCAATGCATCATTCATTGCTATCTACTGTCTACGGATGAACTTTTGGGAGTCCGGCATTTCATCGAGCATGCGATATTTGTTTTACCCCTTCCCTTGGCCAAATTTTGGCCGAAGGGTATTGTCGTCTTATGTTCGTCCATGATCTGTCTGTCCATCCGCCTGTCCTTCACACCTTTCTCGTTACCAAGATATCTTTAGAACAACTTACCCTAGGCACACCAAACTTGACCCAGAATCCAATTGAATCTGGACCCGATTGGTTGGAAACTTTGGCGGCCATCTTTAATTTATGCGAAACCATCACAGCTTTCTTGTCACCAAGATCTCTTTAGAACGACTTACCCTAGGCACACCGAACTTGCAGTGCACATCCATATGCTCATGATCCAGAATCCTATTGAATCTGGACCCGATTGGTTGGAAACTTTAACGGCCATCTTTAATTTATGTGAAACCATTAATCTTGTGTATCTCAGGTACCATTTCACTGTTCAGTGTGAAACTTGGTATAAATCATCGATGCATCAAGAAACTTCAAACGAATGACCAAACCAGTTTCCCTACTTCAGTGGAAACCTTGGCAGCCATCTTTAATTTATGCAAGATCTTTAATGATATCTCTGATACCATTAAAGTGTTCTATATGAAACTTGATATACAGCATCGATGTATCAAGAGACTTGCTATGAATAGCCTCATCAGTTCCTCTGAGTGCGGGAAGGATGGGTGGCCATCTTTAATTTATGCAAAATCATTAATGATCTCTTATCTCTGATACCGTTCAAGTGCTCGATGTAATATTTGGTATACATCATCGATGCACTCAAGAGACCTACGATAAATGACAGTTCTGGTTTCTCTGATTGGACGGAAACCTTGGTGGCCATATTTAATTTTTGCAAAATCTTTAATGATGCATATCTCTGATACCATTTCAGTGTTCTATACAAAATTTGGTATACAGCATCTGAGTGGCGGGAAGGAAGGGCGACCATCTTTAATTTATGCAAAATCATTAATTATCGCTCTCTCTGATACCGTTCAAATGCTCGATGTAAAATTTGGTATACATCATCGATGCATCAAGAGACTTATGTAATGAATACCGGTTTCTCTGATTGGACGGAAACCTTAGGGGTCATTTCTTATTGCAAAATTTTTGATAATCTGTATATTTGTCACTTGACTGCTTGGTGTCTTGGTTCAAATTGAATATATTATGAATGGCTGGGGCCCAGAGCTGAGGGTTTTTCAGATGCGCAGCTTCGTATTTACATTCTATGTTTCCATATCTCTCTGTTCTTCATAATCAGGTGACCACCCAGCAGAAGATAGTGAGAAGATCGATGATGATTCTTGGATCGTAGTTGAGGGAGAAGAAGATGATAGGCTGGAGGAAGTTACCTCTCCCGCAAGAAATGGTGATGAGAAATCCAGCTCAACTGGAAAAGAAAGCAGGGCCGATGGAAGATCAAGCAGTTCTAGTGATACAGACTCGAGTGAAAAGAACTCGAAAACAAAACATGAGACCGAATTGCCAGTTGTTGAGAACAATGAGGGAGTATGCAACAAGCAGAAAAAGCTCATTCCTGAACTACGGAGATTCGATAACCAAACATGGTTGTGTTCTCGATGTCATTTAGGTAATGCAGGAAATTTGAAGCAGTGTCTGAACTGCGGTCAACCAAAGCCCCAGGACTCGGCTCATTCTTGGAGAGATGGTGATCAAGTTGAAAGGCAAAAAAGAAAGGATGTGGAGCGGGAAGGTAAAGGTAAACATAAGTTACATCATCACAAATCCGACCCTCAGACGTGTAGGCCAAGATCGGCTGGTCAAAGCGCTGCAATGGGCAGGCGTCGAGGGTCGTTGACCAACGATAATGTTCTCCAGTCCGAACCACGGGTTCATTGCCCTAGACATCATCCCAAACTAGTGTGGGTTTGCAAACAATGTACTCTTGAGAATGAGGGAGAGAAATCACATTGTGAACTATGTGGCACCCCCAGGAAACTCACCATACCATCTGACATTCCAGAGAAAGTCAAGAGCAGGAGCTCTAATCCTTCTGATGAGAGTTGTGCTGCAGTGGGTCAGAATTCAAAGACACAGACATCAAGTAGAGCAGAAACAAGGATGGGCAATGGGAATGGCAGAGTGTCGACCCCCAAAGTGTCAAAGACAGCACCGAAAGTAGCAACAGAAGAAGAATCAGCTCCTGTGATTCAGAGAGCAGAAACAGACTTGGAGTGGAAGTGTGAAAAGTGTCGCTTTTCTAACGCCTTCTCCGTACAGATTTGCAGCAACTGTAAATCTATAAAGCCAGGAATGGAGAGGAAGAGCTTCCTCTCTAACCCACTCGAAGCAGTTAAAAATTTCATAAAAGGTGGGCCAAAGGAAGGGAGATCAGCCACACCTACATCTAACAGTTCAGGTTCTCCAGATAACGGCAATAGTAGAACAACAACACCCTCACCAGGCAACCCCAAACCCACGACCCCATCACCAGTCAACCCTAAATCCACAACGCCATCACCTGCTAACCTCAAACCAGCAACACCATCACCTGCTAACTCTAAACCCAAGACACCATCATCAGCAAATCCTAAAACCATGACACCATCACCAGTCAACCCCAAAACCATGGCAACATCACCAGCTAGTCCTAATCCTGTGAGTATGAGTGGAGAGGTTATCTCCCCTGTCATTGACGCAAGTGGCTCGGACTGGTGCTGCTCAAAATGTACACTCATCAATTCTCGCGAGACCAGTAAATGTGCAGCTTGCCACAGTGATAAACCACTCGCCCCGAAACCCAAAGAAAGCCAAATATGGACCTGTGAAGACTGCACCCTAGAGAATCCACTCGATGCTAAACTTTGTATCGCTTGCGGAAAAGGTCGTAAGGGCTCGCCGACCAAAACTAGCAGTCCAACAACTGTTGTGAAGCCCAGGCCGAATAAGTATGCCACTCATGCAGGTGTAGGCGGTGGGAGAGGGAGAACTGTGGCACGACTAGAAAACCCAGGTACTCGCCTACAATTAGCAAAAGATGGATCTGGTCGACTGTTTGCATCTGACTCCCAGTTCAGTCTCCTGCCATTCCCATCACTTCAGCGAGGGGAAAGCCTTCATATGGACATAGTACGTAAACTACTGGAGGATGATGCTTTGGAGAGATGGCAATACATCGTCCTGTTCTGTAAACGGGTATGCTACATGTACTTTTGATTCGTGTCTTTGTCTTTTTTTTCTTCTAATTCTTATATAACTCTTCACATAGATGGCAGATAATAGCGATTTTACCTTGCTTACTGATTTCTTGAAGGTTTTCCTATTTCTTTTTTTTTTATTGATGTTATATGAATATGACATTTTAAACAATAATTTTATTTTCAATAAGAGATTGAGTTTATCATATGCCCGTTGATAGACAAGATCATATAATACAATCATGATTTTTGTCCATCTCTTAACTTTTTTTTTGTCTGTGATATTTCCAGTTCCAGGCATGGAATTGGTACCAAACTTTGTTGTATACCTTACCCATGGGGCAAAGAGCAGCCCTATTCTTTTTAGGTCAAAAGGTCAAGGTCACCGGTCAAAAATCATTAAGAATTGTTGTGTATGCCATAAGTACAGTTCAGAGATGTGAATTGTGATGGCGAAGAGAAAGCCTATTGATATTTACCCTAGCCCTCGGCCAATTTTGGTCAAAGGGTAATAGTATTGTCTGCATGGTCCCTCCATCTGTCCATCTTGCTTGTGGACACAATATCTCTGGAAGGAGTATTGTCAGACTTTCAAAATTCACATAAGATATGCAGCTGATAAATCATAATGGGTCAGAAGATAACTGACCTTGGCCTATTTTGTGAAGGTAAAAATAATATTTCCAATATGTTTGTTCTGTCACCATAACTTGTCTGGGTTATGCCTGTCTTGTCTGATTCCATGTTTGTTAGCAGATCGCTTCTAACTGACATGGATCATTGGGACTAAAAGTTGGCATGCTCACTACAGTTACCTATTGCACCCCTCAGACCGGGCTGGTGCATCGAGCTATGCATACAAGTATGATGTATAACTAATATTTCTTCTTACGTCTGACTTTCAGAATAAGGAGAAGTTTGTCGATGATGAGTTCCCACCATCTGAGGTTTCTATTTCATTTGATATTGAGAATCCTGTCACACAAGGCCAGGTTCAGTGGTTACGTCCTGAGCAGATTATCCCCGACTCTGCTGGTGAGAGGAATATCGAGTGGAAAGTTTACCGCACGCCATTGCCGTCTGATATATCACAAGGCATCCTGGGAAACTGCTGGTATGCAAATAAATTAGTTGTTTAATCTACAGAATATATTCCTCACTATACATGTAAACCTCTGATCAGTGAGTAATGGAACCAATACCATAACTAATGTGCATTTGCACAGTACCAAATATGTGGACAACGGGTTCCAACTCTGTTATGAGCCAACTGGGCATTGCAGGCCTTATTTTTTGACGCGAACGCTCGTTCAGGTTACGTGAAGGTTACGCAAATCGTATTTTACGCGAACGGTCACCATTCACGTGGGGCGAATTTTATCTGCTAGCTTATCTTCATAAGTCGGCAGTGTCTGTCTGCACAAACTGGAAATAAAATAAGTGGCGACAGTTATATTTACGCGTATACCGTGCACTTTCTCTTTCTTCTATTGTCGACTGGCAGGCTAATTTACACAGCCGTGGTTGTTTGATAAATCATGAATTGCTTATGGCCTGGTTAAATTGTTTGTGTCGGAGTGGTTTCGTTTTCACTGGCCAGACAATTACGCATGCCCAGATGGAAATAGGTCAGCACTGCCAGAAGTTGCCTGGAATAGAAAGTGAATGACCAATTAGTGGACCCCCTCTAGGAAGCATTGCTCCATAATTAGATTGGCTCGGGGAATTCCCCACAGCCCGGTCGCTGCAAATCAGCATGCACAGGGTGATTGTCGGGTCTGTCGTCAATAAAACAATGCTGATTAGTCTATGTTATTCTCAATAAAACAATGCTGATTAATCATATATACACAGGTATAGTATATTGGAAGCGTGAGGTAAGAACAACATCCATTAATCAGCATTGTTTTATTGAGAACAAGTGCCACTGGTTATAAGTTTGTACCCGAACTGTGACGTCTGGAACGTATTTCTTTCACATAGTTTTTACAGCATGTTGACCTCAACACGTGCTGCCAGCCCCGGGCGATCTCAATCATGAAGTCTGGTAATCACGGGGGGTGGAAAGACCGTCACATGCAAATTACAACACCATCATTCTTGGGTTTTGTATTCGAATGAACCGTTACCTTATTCTTATGTCATTGAAATAATGCCACCGTTTTGACGGGTATAAAATATTCATATGATCAAATAAATATGAACTCGTGTTCAGCTTTGTTACACCTTTCACCCCTGTTGATTTTGCCAAGTGACTCAAGTGAGTCTATCCCGGCCAGTGTGGTTCATGTCCAAAAACAATGAAAACTGTGGGGGAGATGGATTGTAGTTAAGTTTCTCCGTAAATCAAATAGCATTTCGTTGGTATTTGTTCTCTTATTAACAGTAAGATAATCTTTATTCTTTTCACACTAGTGTAATGTTCTCATGGTTTCGGGAGAATAAATATCTTTTGTTTGAACAATGGGAAAACAGTTAATTGTGTATGCGTGCTCTTTCACCCCTGGAGTCAAAATCAGAATGGGACAGACATAAGCCTCATGGCAAACTGATGATACGGACTAGAGCGGGTTTACAGATTGGATTTACAGCTGTTCTATTATAAATTAAGGATAGATTCCGTCGGTTTATAAATGGTATGGCAATTAATCATTAGTGAATACACATTAGTCGTGTGACGGGAAAATATCACGATGTGGCTGTCAAGTGTCGTACTGTCCATGTCAAGCAGTTTGAATTTGCCACAATTACCGGGGCAAGAGAGAACAGCGGCATTACGTCAGCGTGGTCGGCAGTTATTTTTTTCTCGTATATTGTTTGTGTCCTTGAGCAAATTGTAATATGTATTAAATTTACGTAACCTTTCACGTAACCGATCGGTTACGCAGCGAACTTGGTGCATAACCGAACGATCGGTTACATACGCAAAAAATCACGCGAACGGTAAATCGTTCACGCCAGATTTTGAAAAAATAAGGCCTGGCATTGGCTCTTGTAACTGTTTCTTGTGTTACAAGAGACAGTTAAAATTGACACCTCAACAAAATGTCAGCATTCAATTATGATTATTTCCTTCCTGGGTAATTAAAACGAATTTGAAGAAAATAGGACTTTTTGCTTTGAATTATGTCGGAGAATCAAATGCTTCTGGCACAAAAATCAATGGAAAATGTCCAAATTTGCAGTTGATCATCACACAAATTGTTGATTTGATTTCGTTACAACTGATCTTCTTTGTTGACATCACACGACTGTCAATCGGCGGGAATTAGAAAGGCAGTTCTCCCTACCACAGCGGCAGATGCACATTATTCTATGGGCACTCCTGTTCTTGTTTGAGCTGTTGAGGTTGCCTACAAATCTGTAACGACCTCTCATGAGTTTCTTAACACAATGCAAATATTGATCAATGTAAAAAGTAATATTTGCATATTTTATCAACTTAAATTTATAAAAAAAAATTCTGTAGTTTTCTTCAGGAAAGCGAAATAGTTTCAGCTTGCCCATAATAGTGCGCCTCTGTCGGCAGCCTCTCATAATTTTCCCTATTGTGCATGTGCATGGCATTCCTTCTGCAATGAAAACTGGGCACACATGTTGTTCTTGATTAGCAGATTTCTGACCGAATATTTCAGTGTGAATAGCGAAATATCTTTGAACACAGATACAAACAAGATGTAAAATACACTCATTGTGAGTGCCTGTACCCTGGCTTCCATTAGCACTCTGACATTTGGATCACATTTCCATGGCCAGCTGGTTAGAGGTCACTTAGTTCATGGCTTGATTATTGATCATTTATACCATGGCTGTACCTTTCATAATGTACATATAAGTTATAATATTGTTGTCCACACTCCTGTATACACTGTACCACACATTTAGAAGCATCATGCAAACATGTTAGCTCTGTTGAAGACATCAGAATGATACATGTCACAATGTAATTAATTTGATGGTAGCTCTATCCAGAGGTGATTTTTTTTTAATACTTAGGACCACAGTTTTGGTGCTGGTTGGTAGTTTTTGATTACTTAGGGAACAAGGTCATGTGATCTGGTGAAAAGTGAGCATTTCCTGATTGACTTGATGAAATAACCATATCATCTATCCTGTATTTCAGGTTTCTCAGTGCCCTGGCGGTTCTAGCTGAGAGACCAGAGTTGGTGGAGAACATCATACTGACTAAACAGTACTGTAATCAGGGAGCGTACCAGGTCCGGCTGTGTAAAGATGGAGCTTGGCGTACTGTCCTTATTGATGACCTTTTTCCGTGTGATCACAATGGCAAACTTATATTCTCCAAGGTTAAAACAATGAGTCTACTTGAAAGCTTAATAAATTTAACATATTGAACATATATGCTATTAATTGTATATTTAGGATTCTAATTATTTTTTTGAGCTCATATTCATGGATTGTTCTGAATACATGTTAAAGCTCCTACAAGTTTAGATTTTATAGACATCAAGCTTTGCTAAATCCTATTATGTGCAGGGCTTGTTTTTCTACAGGAATCCGGGTATCTGATTCCCGTCAGCACTCCCGCAAAATAATTTGCGGTAAAATATTAGCAATCTGTACAGAAATGATAGCATTGGATTCTCGTGGATTCCCATAGAGCTGGATTGCGAGAATCTATTTGGATTCCCGTGAATTGTGACGAAAAACAAGGCCTGATGTGTTACCTGCCATGATTCGTTTGGGCATTGGCAACTTGAGTTGAGCATTGGCCAATAGATAACTGTTCTATGTCTTAATGCATTAAAAATCTTTGCCTTATGTAATATAACTATATTGCTAATCCGCAGGCTCATCGTAAACAGCTGTGGGTTCCTCTAATCGAGAAGGCTTTGGCCAAGTTACATGGGAGCTACGAGGCTTTGATCGCTGGGAAATCTATCGAGGGACTGTCCACACTGACCGGGGCACCGTGTGAGAGCATACAACTACAGGGTATGGTCAGACTTGACATTGTCGTACTATGTGTGGTGAAAACATTCATGCATTGTACAGAAGTTATAAACTCATATGAGCTATGTCACCATTTTAATTTTGGCAACTGAACAGTGTCTGCTCAGCTTTTCTCAAACTTTCTGTTTGTACCAACTGCCACATTCTACCCAGGTTGAAAATCGTACTCTGGAATCGTACTCTAGCTTCCTGGTGATGGTGCATGAGAAAAACTTCAGCTTTGGTACAAACATGAAGTTTGCTAAAAGCTGCGCAGTTGCAAAAAATTGGCGGTGGAGTCTAGTCTACAGTTATATATGTTTCATGAACAGGACCTCTTTCAACTATGGGATGCCTGTTGTTGGTGTTTTAGAGTTGAGGATACATTTTTTTGTAGGTGTTTGTATACTTATGAGATACTGTATTTGTTCTATTTTTCTGTTTAGCGTATTCCCAGCGTGATGAAGAGATTGACCCAGAACTGATTTGGGCACGATTACTCAGCTGTAGAGAATCAGGGTAGGAAATATTTCATCTCAAAATTTTCCCTGCCAGCTACATGTAGTACCAAGACATTAATTTAAGAATCTCTACATTGTAACTCTCCTCCAAAACTTTGCTTTGAAAAGTCAAACCCTACCCTGCATGTAGTTATTGTATTGTTTGGTGAAAAGTGTGAATTCCATTATTATTATTAAATAATTATATAAGTTTAACTTCACCGTGCAGCTATGGATGTGCATGGTTGACCAGGAGAATTAGCAAAAAGTTATGTTATGGAACTGAACTTTCTGATGACCCGTTTTGGTTGATAAAGTCTAGTGGTCGAAGGGGAGACAACTCATTTATTTCCAGGCCAGACTCTGTCATTGAACAACTTCATCTCTTCCCAGAAGCATTCATGTAGGGCGTCGTTTCATATATAATAAAATAAAGAATCTTTTATCCCCAACAGGTTTCTGATGGGGGCATCTTGTGGAGGTGGTAATATGGTGATAAATGAAGAAGACTATGAAAGACTTGGGTTAAGACCCAGGCATGCTTATTCTATCTTAGATGTCCGCAGTGTGGTTGAGAGATATCGGTAAGATGGTATTCTGTCAATTTTTTTAATAAAATATTGGTAACTTGGAATTTGAGATTTTTTTATTAGACTATCAAGATACATCAAACTAATGTTAAACTTGCTGAACAATTGAAAATGTTCAAAATAAATTACAAACTTGAAACATGACAGTGTGACTATTGACGTCCAAGAAACTATGAAGTAGGGTTTGATATGATTTAAGTGTGTACCTTGACCTTAGACTGACCACTAGCTTTTCTGGGCTTGGATTGGACAAATTTCTATGGTATTGGAGGAATAGGACACATGTTTTGGCAAGTTTGAGGTTTCTAGGGCATTTAATTAGGTTAGAAATTGTGTCAGAAAATAGGTCACAATGACCTTGACCCAATTAGGTCATGTCACACTAACATGACCTAATTAAGCGCATTTCCATGGTCTTAGGAGGCATTAGGACATGTTTTTGCCAATTTCGAGATTTATAGGTCACCTAAGTAGGTCAAATTTTCATCAAAAGTAGGTCAACTCAGAACTTGCTGGTAACAGTCCCCTAATGCACGTTCATGCCAAAAATCAAGGTTCTAATATCAACGGTTCTCCTTATTTTGCCGAAGAAAGGATTCGGATGGACTGACTCACTCACTGACTGACTCTCATTACCGGACAACTTGCAAATGAGAGCCTACTTCGTAGGAATTTGGCATCGCTGCCTAGACTGTGCTAACACTGTCTAGTAATGTTTTCTATGCTGTCCAGTAATATCCTTATACTGTATACTATATAATTTCCAAAGATTAGTTCAGTCTACTTGCCTCAAACTCTCACTTTATCTCAGCTGGACTTTTACAGTCCCCAATGTTAGATTACATTTGGCCTGTTTTTGGTGATCAAGCGGCATATTCAACAGCCCCATGTCTCATGTCTGCATCACTGAGCGGATGAATCGCTGATTTCAATCCAAAATCTGATCTCCAGATTCTGATAGATAATATAATTGCATTCTGCCATCTTCATGTAAATTGGTGTCCAATGGGCTCAGACTTTCTCTATTGTTGACTATAGGCAAACACTGCCCCTTCATGAAATGTTCAGTCAGTGAATGTTTTGATAAGAATGCCCTCTTTCTCCCATGTTATATTTGTCATTTGATTTTGTGTAAACTCTTACAGTACCTTGGATTAAAAATTCTGCAAAAATTATTTTAGAAGGCCGATTGGGCAAGGTTTAGCTCGGGTTAAAAGCAAAACTGTTGGTTTGCTGAAGAAATTCATTTAATTTGAGAACATTAGACTGTAATATTCTTTGAAAGACACTGGCATAACATTGTGCTAATATTCAAGTGTTCTAGATAATACCAAAATATCTTTGGTTGTAAACATCCAGTTCTGGAAAGAAGTGATAACCTGGGGTTGCCATGAAATTAATACTTCCAGAAAACCAGCAACCAGTCTTCACTTCTCCATTAACATAACAATGTAAAATGCAGCAAAATGCCAATAAATCTGTCTGGTTAGGACCTCATATTTCATGCTACGGTAAACCCTCTAATGATTCCATCACAGGAAATTAAATTTACTATAATAAAATCTGGGGTGGTCAAAATTATTTGAACAAAAATTTACAACATGGCAGTGGGACTAACGTCACTGGACGTCACCTACGAAGTAGGCATTAGGACTTCGACGAGCACTGAACTCTTGGACCCCCCACCCCCCAAGTTGAAATCCTGCCTATATTAAGATGGGCACACCCCAAGTCAGTATCACCAGTGATTTTCATCAAATCACCAGAAATTTTCATCAAAAGTTGGTCAGCTCACAGAAATTTTCATCAAAAGTTGGTCAGCTCAGAACTTGCGGGTAACAGTCCCCTAATGCACCTTCATGCCAAAATCAAGGTTCTAATGGCAACGGTTCTCCTTATTTTGCCGATGAAAGGATTCGGATGGACTGACTGACTCACTCACTCATTACCGGACAATTTGCAAATGAGAGCCTACTTCGTAGGAAAATGGTTCAACATCATGCATTTTTTATTTCAATGATTTTAGTGGGTGATCAAATTTATTAGAACCACCAATTCAATTTTGTTCCTGAATTTTTATAGGGTGATTGAATGATTAGAGGGATTACCATAACCTGTACTTAAGGTACCATTCCCAATCCTTATTTCCCACTCCTGCAAATCACATATGAAATGATTTTTGAGAGAGAAAGAATAAATTGGTCGTCAGCGAGATTCGAACCCACGACCCCAGCTTATCGCGCCGATGCTCTACCTACTGAGCTATGACGGCCCATAGGTATTACAACCGTGGATTGTCCCCGTGATGAACAACCTTCTCTCTCGGTGTTGCAATGTGCGCAACTGGCTTTATAATGAAGAAATGATATTTGGTATGGCAAATCACATGTATCACTGGATTCATGTTTGCATCCCTACTCTGTTCTGTATTTTAGTCTTGTACGTTTACGGAACCCCTGGGGTCAGTTCTCCTGGCAGGGAGATTGGTCAGACCTCTCCGCTCAGTGGAACAAAGTCAGCCCGGCCTGCAGGGAGGAGATGATGCTCCATGGTGATAGTGAGGGCATTTTCTGGATGGCATTTGAAGAAATGCTCAAGTGAGTTCGACAGCATTGGTTCAGAACTTTTGCAACTTTTGTTTACCCTATTTCTTCTAATTATTCAGACGACAAAACTTAACTTCAGACTACTGTCGAGAGAAATTCTGCAAACATTCTACAGATTTCACTATCTTCAAAGTTTGCAGTTTTTGAGATAAATGATATAATCATGCCACAGTATTTAGCCTCAGTTGACATAAAAATGGATTTTTTTCTGCTTCTAAGTCTGATAATGCTGTTAGAAATATAAGAAGAAATAGGGTACCGTGTTTGCTGTAATATATTTTCAGAGAAGTTTCGTTAATGTAACTTGTGTTTAGCAGATTTATAAATGTGTTAGCAACAAGATATTTTTATCAAAACTCCGGACCTCTAGCCTGTCCATGGAGTTTACAATATATGTCATCGATTCACCATGTTGGCTTATCCACAGGGAGTGTCTTTTGGTTGACTGTTACTGTGCTAATGCTGTAACTTGACAAAATCGAGTATGATTAAAAAGGTAGATTTATTTGAGAAACTAAAATTAAAAAGTAGATTTATTGAAGAATCCACAAACACTGGATTATATTATATACTTTTGTCTGTGGATGTCAAAAGACCAGGAAGTAAATTTGTTGTTAATTTGATAAGGAGTGAATGTAACTGGAAGTATTGGAATGCAAATTGAAATGAAATAGGACAGAACTTAAAAAAAATGAATATGCTCTCTTTTCAGAGTTAAATAAATCTGTCTTCTTGTCATATGTAGGTATTTTGACTCTATTGATGTGTGTAAGATTCGCCAGGACTGGAATGAGTCAAGAATTCATGGGACATTCCCTAACCATGCAGGGGAGGCCCTCAATGTGGTCATGTTGACGGTGTATATCCCTGTGGAGGTAGAGGTGGGACTGTTCCAGGAAGGATTCAGGTGAACTAAATAGTCTGTGCCTCTATCAACCATGAAATAATGTATTTACAACATTATTATTGACCATATTTGCAACATTTACCTTGTGTAACATTCCTTCATCATTGGGCACTGATGTCTAGAAATATAATCCTAAAGTGGTGACATGTTCATGAAAAGTTCAAAATATTTATTGTGTGATACTGTGGTTTGTGACCACATTTCCCCCACGCCCCAGAGATAAATTGTGTTTTTAAGATGAGTTTTAGAATACAATCTTTACTGTGTTTACAAGGCATCCTCAATTTACAATTCCCTTCAAATGCATGTTATATATTTGGAAAAAAGAATTGATATAACACTGAACAGTCCTGACCAATAATATTCTTCAATTGTAAATGTGCGAAGTCTTTCATTGAATATTATTTTAAACTTGTGAGAGAGTCCTTTTTCGAGCAGCTAGTTTAGAAGATCTTTTCAGTCGGGTGAGAGAAGATTTGATTTTAAGTTACTTGACAGATGCGGCTTGTTAAATAAATTTAATGTATTCTCTAGTTCTTTATGGTGCTGTTTTCATCACTTTTATATTCATGTTGTATTGTTGACTAGCATTGGCGACATTAGACTTTTATTTGATCATCCTGTATAGCTGAAATATTCTCTGTCTCTTTATTGAATATGCACTGCAGAATTGCTATCATGGTAGTGTACCATCCAGTTCTCATGGATGAAACCAAAGGTATAGTCAACTTTTCTTATCTTTGCATACAGAGAGAAAGATAACAGTGCAGTGGACCTGTGCATACTTGTCCTGCGTGCCACGAATCATGAGAACCAGTCTGTGGGCAGGTTGATTGCTCACAGTCGACGACAGGTGCGCAGCTTCATCTGGTGCAGTATGCTGTTAGAGCCGGGCCAGTACATTGTGTTAGGAACAGCCTTCAATCACTGGCAAACAGGTAACTAAACTATCTGCTGGTCTTCATGGTTTTCATGGACATCAAGTTAACCGCTATATGAATACCTTTCTTCTTTTTATGTTATGTATCAAAATCATTCATGAACTGGAATCCTCATTATGCAGATGTTTAAAATTGTTTTGTGGATAGGTATTGTTTTTGTCACATATAGGTAATCTCGAAATTTCCTGTGAAATGCACATACTGTTGGTGCAATATTCCTGTATTTCCGATATGATTTTTCCATTCTTATTATAGTTAGATCCAGAACTTTTAAAAGGTGATTTAATGTATACATTGTACTGTATTGTATAACACTAACACCTGTGCATTTATCTGAGACATTTTAGCACGGTTATGTGAAATCAATACGCGTCAAGTGCAGGTGTTCATTTTGGAGATGTTTTTTCACAAGTTAGATGAGAAGAAGAATGTCTGCTTTCATACGATTCACAATCAAATAAAACAAACAATTAATATAAATTACAAGATGGAATTTCTTTCTCAAGTTTAACTGTTGTTTCCATCGTGAAATAGACGATATTCACAAATAGACCTATATTCACATATGTTCCATACGGCCTGACTCAGCTGACAGAATCATTCCCCATTTGAGAGACCACATAAACTCGTCCACTGATATTGGCATGATGCCAACCGAGGAAGGAGCATCATGCTAATATCAGTGGACAAGTTTCTTCAACGAAGGAGAGAAAGATGTCAAAGTTTACTATATTTTTTAACCTTTTATTATATCTTTCTCGATAATCAATCTGAGTAGTGCAGTAGAAAAGAAATAATGTTTTCATAGGCATGTTCAATGGTTATTTTACCCACGGTTAGTTTGGGAAAGTTTATATTTTAGGACAAGGGCATCGCCTATGGCCTAAAATTTATAAACTTTCCCAAACTAACCATGGGTAAAATAACCATTGAGCACTCTCATGAAAACAGTATTTCTTGAGTACATTATCACGTATCAGCTGTGTTTAAATATCAGTTGTGTTTTGTCAGCACATGTGACGTGTATTTGTGTGTAATTTTCAGCCAGCAGACAGCATGACTATGTGTTATCTGTGCATAGTTCTAAGGCAGTTATGGTTGAGCAGTTATCCACAGCCAATAGTCGCACATTCCAGTATGTCTTGGCTGATGCCATTATACAGTTGACCATGGCTAAAGGCAGCAGGCATGAGGTATGTCTCTTATCTCTCTCTATCCCCTTCTGAATACTGATATGCTATCGACACCAGTATCATTGTTTTCTTCGTGCCCAAACATAACAAAAGTGTCTGACTCATTCCTGTATCACAGCAAGACATAAATACCTCCAACTCATGTCACTGTTTTCTGATCACGATCAACTTGGAGAAAATGGCGAAGTGCAAGAAAGAGTCCCAGGTGCATGAGACGTTCTAAACGTAAATAACACACAGGCTTTACGATATGTCGTAAAAACAAGGCATCGTTTGGTTGCAACAGGTGAAGCACATGGATGATTAACACATGCATTTAGGCCCCACCCACAATATTGGATGACATATTATTTACGTTTAAAGAAGCGGTTCATGCGCAGTGGACTCGTTCTTGCACTTAGCCATTTTCTCCAAGTTGATTGTGATCGGAAAACAGTGACATGAGTTGGAGCTAATTATATCTTGCTACGATACAGAAATGAGTCAGACACTTTGTGTATGGGGAGAGAAGTATATCTGATATGATTATAACTGCTGTAATGCCATTCAGTTGTTAATTATTGCCATGTTTGGGCATGAAGAAAACAGCGAGTCCATGCTAATAAGGTTGTGCAACTCAATGGTGCTACATCCACTGAGTTGCATACATGTGGCTACTTCTGCACCCTAACCACCAGTTGGATCATGAATCATAATTTTCTCTCATAATCTTCCTTGTAATGTGTGTAGTGTTCAAGTGTGCAAGTCACACATTGAAATGCAACTAGATTATCCACTAATTTTCTTGAGGATTTTCATACCGTGAAGGTCATAAAAATGATCAAACTTGGTCATGAAAGGTTATGAGAAAATTCAGGAATATTTATTATTGATGTTCTGTGGCAACTCTGATGAACACAGTCGTTTTACTTGGCCAAGATCTGTACATTCATGGGTGATCCATGAATCCATGAATATTCAATGATGATAAGGAAGAGAAGTCTACAGACACTGATAATCTCAACAATATACATTCAGTACACAAACTGGTTGTTAGGGTGCAGAATACACAAACTGTTTGTTTGGATGCAGAATACCCCAAACGGGTTGTTTGGGTGCAGAATACACAAACTGGTTGTTTGGGTGCAGAGAATGCAAACTGGTTGTTTGGGTGCAGAATACACAAACTGGTTGTTTGGATTGGTTATCAGCACTTTTTACATTACATCAGTTTGTCGCACAGATATCCACAAAATTGATCATTTATCTGAGTACATACTGCAAGAACCAACTTTACAGCGTTGAATGGCCTGAACTGTTTTGTGGAGCGATTCTCCCATTTTAATGCTTTAATGCTTAACTTACATACATATGTTGATTGCAGGGTCGTCAAGGCATGACAGCATATTACCTGACCCATGGATGGGCAGGGCTAGTCGTCGTGGTGGAAAACAGACGTCCTGATTATGGCATTCAGTTCAGATGTGACTGCTCTGACAGTTTCAATGTCACATCCACCCGTAAAGACTTCATCACTGCAGACTACGTGCCCCCATTACACAGGTGATTAAACAACTTACCTGCATAGATAAGGAAAACTTCCAAGCACATTGTGTCGGTGAATGGTCTACTTATATTATTGTTAAAGGCCATATTGCCAGCATATTGTGTTGGTATTATCAACTTGCAAGCATATTTTGGGGGTAATGGTCAACTTGCCAGCATATTGTGTTGGCATGGTCAGCTTGTCAGCATATTGTGTTGGTATGTCATCTTGCTTGCACATTGTGTTGACATGGTCACCTTGCCAGCATATTTCGTTGGTATGGTCAACTTACATTGTGTTGGTATGGTCAACTTGCCAGCATATTGTGTTGGTATATATGGTCAACTTGCCAGCATATTGTGTTGGTATGGTCAACTTACCATTATATTGTGTTGGTATGGTCAACTTGCCAGCATATTGTGTTGGTATATATGGCTAACTTGCCAGAATACTGTGTTATGGTCAACTTGCCGGCATATTGTGTTGGTATGTTCAACTTGCCAGCATATTTTGTTGGTATGGTCAACTAGCCAGAATACTGTGTTGATGTGGTCATCTTGCCAGCATATTGTGTTTTATGGTCAACTTGCCAGCATATTGTGTTGCTATGATCAACTTGCTAGCATAATGTGTTTGTATGGTCAACTGACCAGCATATTTTGTTGCTATGATCAACTTGCTAGCATAATGTGTTTGTATAGTCAACTTGCCAGCATATTGTGTTGCTATGATCAACTTGCTAGCATAATGTGTTTGTATGGTCATCTTGCCAGCATATTTTATTTGTAATGAACATCTCGTCAGCAAACGTTGTTGGTTGTTGTGAACTTAATCTATCACAATAAAGCATTGTTTGTTATCTCTATTTACAGACAAGTGCTGGTGGTACTCTCCCATCTTGAAGGTACAGATGGTTACGCAATCTCGCACCGCCTCTTGCATCGTCCATCTGGCACACCTGATGTTGGTGATTGGGGTTCAGTAGGTGTGGCTCACTGCCCGCCACTCACATCTGAGGTGGCAGGATTACACCAGCCCCGACCTTTATGATGGCAGTTCTGTCTACTACTAATAGCAAGAATAATCTTGATGAAGTCTAGGCTTGGTATTCCTGTTCTACTCCTTAGATTTGATACCTGTTCATCTTGTATGGTTCCATGTAATGGAAGAATGTCTTTATGAAATCCAACTCGGACTTTCAGATATCTGAATCTTTTAAAGTAAATTGTCATTGTCTATGTGACGTCAGCCCAAGGTTAGACATCCGGCTGTGCTTTAACACTGGTAATACCTCAGAAATAGGAAGTAAGTGACGGTAGCTTTCAGATAATTGCAAAACCACAAAATCCCTTAAGTTAAATAGGCAGTCATGAACATAAATGTCTGTAAAATAGAATAATCCAATGTAAACAATTGGCTCAGTGAAACACAACATGAACAGTGATGTTTTCGCACTTCCTATGGCTGATGTTCCTGATTTCAGGACGTCCATATTCTGTGTATAAGGATCAATGATAGAACACAGGCACAAAAGCCAGCCATGGTTCATTATTATTACTATATAATCAAAATAGACAGATGTCTGATCAGAACCATAAATGATAGGGAATCCGTCCGAGAATTTGGAGGGGGGAGGAGGGGGGGGGGGACATGTTTTGTGAAGAGTTCTATGATCTTTCCAATGTACATAGAACAAATCCAACAATGATACCTGATATTCTTCTACAAATAACACAGGACACCATCATGATATGAATTAAATATTGTTGAAAGCAACATTAAACCCTACCCTCCGTCTCATACTCACTCAGTCTGCCAGTAAGAGGCACAGGCAGAGATCCACACAGTATCCAACAGCCCACCATAGTTTTTACTTGGTTTGTCCGACATTTTTCACCCCCAAATCCAATAGTTGAGCTCTATGTTATAGCCATAAGTATATGGATAATTTTGTTGAATAATCAACATTCAAGGCTAATGAAAATAGTGGTTGTATGTCCAGCAAATCTGTACAGTGGATGCTACACAAGTATTGTATTCTCATTTTTAGTTCCTTTCATACTTTATAGACTGATATTGGTCTGGTATTTTGTGAACATAT